>JAFBJS010007651.1:0-28972 GCA_016785265.1 Paraplagusia blochii | reverse complement strand
CTTCAACACAAAGATCCAAAGATGTCACCAAGTAGCACATCATTTTATACAGTGACCATCGCAACTTCAAAATCCAAACAGAGAAGAGACAAATACTATGAAGGATTCTGAAATATACTGTATATATAGATATATATATATATATATATAAATATTATATATATATGTATATATATATTTATTTATTTTATCCGTTTTGCACATTATTTGATGAAAGACACAGACTTCCTTCAATTTCCAGTGTTTTCTTTGCTTCAACAATGAACTGTACAGAAGAGAAGAACCATAGCAGTGGTGGAGAACAAAGAAAGAATGGCCCTGTTAATGAATGCAAAGCAGTGAACCAGAGACCGGAAAAAAGATTGGATTTTAGATCCGCAGCAGAGCTGTAATCTCAAGAACAAAAAACCTTCTCAAACCCTTGGAAGGTTTCAGTGTAGAGACAGACATGAAAGTTCTCTCGTTGATGGTTGATGGTGTTCAGATGGTGCTCAGATGTTGTTCAGATGTTGTTCAGATGTTGTTCCATATTCATGGATAAAGAAGGAAATGTTTATTTACTATTTACTAGTTATTGAGGGCTGCAGCCTTATGTTACAGAAAGTTATGGTATATGGGACAGAAACACAGAGACAAATTGGCTGTAAAATATACATTACATTATTGTATATATGTTATATATTCTTCTTCTTTTCCATCTCCCCCGTCCTCTCCATCTACTCTGTCTCTAACCACCTCCATGTCCTCCTTCAATCTCCTCTTTGTCTCCTACCTGGTAGCTCCATCTCTAGGATCATTCTTCTACCAATGTCTCCACTGTCCCTCCTCTGAACATGTCCAAACCATCTCAATCTGTCTTCTCTAGCTTCTTTTTCTCCAAACCTCAGTCCTGATCCTGTCCATCCTTGTCTCTCCTAAAGACAATCTCAGCAGCATCTTTAACTCCTCCACCTCCAGCTCTGTCTCCTGTCTTCTACCTATTCCTAGTGTCTCTAACATATATATATATATATCAGTAGCTCAGCTCAGTGACCAAGCCCAGCGGTCCATCTAAGCAGCCCAGTTCATTGGTTCCACTCAGTGACCAAACTCAAACTGATGCCTGGTTGTAGTTAAGGCAGTGGAGGTTGAGATCAGTGAAGATCAGTGAAGATCAGTGAAGATCAGCAGTTTTGTTGCGTGGGAAGCTGGTGAAGATCAATACGTGCTCACTTCATCACATCCAGCACATTAGCACAGGCTCCAAAGAATGAAACCCACAAATGAGTCCTCCATCTGCTCTGTCTAGTCTAGATCTAGTTGACATCTGTCCTACACTATATAGTAATAGTTGAATCAACACAGTGAGTGATGAGCCCTAACACTACTGACGTTTTTTTTTCTCCACAGAAAACAAAAAAGCTTGAAGATGAGAACAACTGCTTTGTGAAATTAACCCGAGAGTCGGCATTTAACAAAACTGGTACAGTAATTGTCTTTGAATTCTGTCCAAACTGGTTCATTCTTGTGACCTGGTTTATCTTCTATCCCTGGTGTCCAGGTCTGTACTGCAGTCGTAGCTGGGACGGTCAACTGTGCTGGGACGAGACCCCGGCCGGAACGTCCGCCTCACAAAACTGCCCTGGGAATTTCTTTGACCTTAACAGCACAGGTGAAGTTTCATCCTCTCAACACTGTCTGAATAGTTCTGAAAAGTTCTGTTTTTCATTTCTTTTCTTTCTCATCATATAGAAATGGCAACCAAGTACTGCAGTGAGGACGGGCAGTGGTACCGCCATCCAGAGACCAACAAGACCTGGACCAACTACACTCTCTGTGCCCCCAACATCATGAAGGTTATATATTATTTACAGAGAGACTTTAGAATGAAGTTTTGTAACTAGGCATTAGAGCTTTTTTCAAAAACAAAGGTACAACAGGAGGTGCACTGGTGTCCAACTGTAATTTTATTAGTTTAGACCTTAATTATTGTTTAAAGTGCTAAAAGAAAAACAGCTATGAACTTGTTTAGGGCTGCATTCTAAAATCTCTACTTGTGTCCCAGACCGTCTCAATGACCCAGCTCAGCATCCAAGCTCATGAGCCCATGATAGCGGGCCATCTCAGTGGCCCAGCTCAGACCTTGATTGGTGTTTAATTAAAAAACAATGGCTATGTTATAGTTTAGGGCTGCATTTTTAAAAATCAAACCAGGCACAAAAGGCAGAACTTGTGGCAGAGCACAGGAGCTTAGACCTTTATTGTGCTTGAAAAACAAAAATGAAACAAAATAAAACCCTTGCTATGTACGAGTTTAGGGCTGCATTCTATCAACTCATATTGGACGAATGCTGCAGTATTTTTACAGGTTGTATTTAGCAACAAGTGGTGGTTCCCTCTTATATCTGCGATGCTTCTGGGCACCACATGACTCAAAGTAATTAGCTAAATGAAGTACCGAGCACAGAACCCACTCTGTGGAGCAGAATATATTTCGATAAGAAAAAGAATGAAAATGAAGAATTTATCTCTCGCACAGTTCCCACAGTTTCATCAACATAGTGATTTTGACACATTAATGAGAAGATCGCTGCTCATTCTCTGAACCTGGCTGATAGACTGTGTCCGTGTGAATCTCGGTGTGTGTGTGTGTGTGTGTGTGTGTGTGTGTCTATCACTAAAATGAAGGCAGCTGCCCAGCTCTCAGGAGACATGGAGGTTCAGCTGGCTGATGAAGCCACGGTCAGCCCTACGGGCAACCCAAAGGAGCAGGAGATGGTGAGAAAGAAAATCCTGGACAGTCAGTACAAATGCTTCGAGAAGATGAATCGCGATGAACCTTATAATAAATCAGGTATTGATAAGAAGTAAAAATACCCAGAGTTCAGGAGGATTGGCTTGAATATCTGTGTGTGTCCAACCTCCAGGGCTGTACTGCAGTCGTAACTGGGACGGTTGGCTCTGCTGGGATGACACTGCGGCCGGAACCTACACCTCTCAAAACTGCCCCAATTACTTTCCGGACTTTGACCCGACGGGTGAGCACCACGGTCTGACCCTAATAAATCCACTTGTGGTTTAAAGACCTTGAAGCATAAAATATGAATAGCTGTGAGGATGAATTATTCAGCAGGTCTAATGGATGGAGTTCTACACCAGGGACCACTGACGGTGGGAATAGGAGGGAAACGGATGCAAACGCTTTATTGTCTCTCGTTCTTATTGGTTGTCAAAACTGGACCAACTTCACTCTCTTCTTTGTTGTCACTTACTGGTTGTTGACAGAAAAGGCCACGAAGTTCTGTGGTGACGACGGCCAGTGGTTTCGCCACCCAGACACCAACAGGACTTGGTCCAACTACACGCTCTGCAACGAAAACACCAACGCAAAATTGAAGGTAACCCTCACATTAATACTAATGTAGTAGTGTTAGTATTAGTATTACTAGTAGTAGTAGTAGTAGTAGTTGTTGGTTTTGGCTAAATGTCTGTCATTGATGTGGAAACCCAGTTTCTGGGCAACAACAAATCCTGGTCAGGGAGGTTTGGTACTACCAGGAGACTCATCACTGACAGGAAGGTTCTTGACGGGTTTGGTACGATGGACGGATGATGGACAGATGGGTAGATGTTGGATGGAAAGATGAATAGTTGGAGGATGGATGATGGATGGAAAGGTGGATATATGATGGATGAATAGATGATGGATGGATGAATGTTAAGATGGATGAAATATGATGGATACAAAGGATCGCTTTCTGGTCAAGATCAAATCCTGGTTGGGTCAGTGAACTTTACACCTGCATGAAGGTTATTAAGGGTTAATACGGTGGATGGATGATGGATAGTTGACGGATGTATGGATGGATGGATGATGAAAGGTTTGATGGAGGTATAATGGATGTATGATGGATGATCGATGGGTGGATGATGGATAGAAAGGTGAATGGATGATGGAGGATGAATGGATGATTGTTGAAAGGATAAATGAATGAACAGGAGTTTTTTTTTTCTTCTTCTTTACCCTGGACTCCACGGCCATGAGGAGTCCAGGGCAGATGGAAGAATAGTTGAAGGGAAGATTCTGGCTCAGCAGTGGAACAACATAAAACTTTACAACACGAGCTTCCAGATGGAAGCACATTTGACTGACTTAGTAAAAGAGTCTGGACGGAACCGTTGGCCAGTTCATCGTAATAAGGCAGCAGAAGATGATAACACAGGTCTTTCTGGGACATTTTCATTTTCCTTACAGTTTAGGCCTGAATACAGTAACTGAGAAAAACCTTAATAAAAGAGTTTTGATTTGTTTGTACAGTTGTGTGATTTTTTTTTTCTCCCAAACTGAAAAAGAAAGAAGACTCTAACTGTGCTGTGTCTTTGTCCCTGAACAAGGTGAAGAAACAGTGAAGTGTTTTTTTTTCAGATTGAAATAGAACTTAGAGAAGTGTAGATACAGTTGGAGGAAACTCTGTGTCCATAAACGATGACGTGTCCTTCATCTAAACCCTGTCCCAGCAGGAGTTTTACAAGGAAGAACGTTCTGCTGATAATCTCAGTGAGTGTGAGTCAACCTAAGACAAACCAGCTCACTCAGTCATAAAACTCCTGTGCACTCACTGTACAGACCTTCTGAAGGCTTTGGATGAGAGTTGAGTCAGTTTCATCTTTGTGTCGTCTCCACAGATGTAGTTTGTAGAACAATTCCTTAACTTTAGTTCCATCCAAGTGAAATCTGAAGACACATCATAAAAAACAATGTTCTTATATATCTTAATACACACTGAAATGATTATTTAACCCCCCGTACACTTTAATACACTGTATATTATTACTTTGTCATTGTTGATCAACACCAACCTGGTGCATCCTCTCAAACAAGTGTCTGTGAAGGGTGTGTCCAAACAGGAAGTGACCTATCAGGGAGTCAACAGGAAGCATATGGTGAAAGGACATTTGAGTTATTACTTAGGGTAAAAATTGAAATAGTTTTAAGGTGTAATGTTACCAAATAGGATTATATGGAAAAAAGCAGGGTCTGAGTTCTGGTCCCTGTTTGTGTCGTATCATTAACTCATCTCATCAACTTGATCTTTTTTCTTACGAACAGCAGAGCTGCACTGATCCTGGTAACAGTGCTTTATTGTTATTATTATTATTATTCGTGGTCCTGATTAACTGAAGGAGTCTGATGACAATAATTATGATGATGACACACACTGACAATGAGTGTCGTCAAAGATGAGTCTTTACTTTGGAAAGAGCTTTTATTTTGACAGTGCAACAGATCAAAAGACAGACAGACAGACAGAAAGACAGACAGACAGATCGATAAATAAACAGACAGACAGGCAGATGGATAGATAGACATACAGACACACAGATAAACAGTTAGATTGATAAATAGACATAGACAGACATATAGATAAATGAATAGACAGAAAGACAGACAGATTAGAAATGACTGCAGAAAGATCAGCTGTGTCCAAACTTAGGTGGATGTGGTCCATAGGACGTGTAGATGACACACAGAGAGACTAAAGGGTGTGTGAAGTGGTGAGAAGCACAATGACCAGGAGTTTTAATTCCTTCCTTATTCCTTCCTTCCTATCTCTTTTCACACTAAGACTCCATCCATCTGCTCTGTCTGTCCCTGCCAGTGGAGTCCAGTTTTAGGACCAATTACAATCTGCCAGTCAATAAGTGTTGGGAAGTTGTCTGAGGTCAATGACTGTATTTCTCACCTATTGTCGTCCTTTCTTTTTGCAGTCGGCCTACATCCTCTTCTACATGGCAATTGTGGGACATGCTTTGTCCATAGCCTCGCTGCTCATCTCTCTGGCAATCTTCTTCTACTTCAGGTAAGGACTGAAATGTGAACAACTTGGATTTCAGAGGTGACGGGTTAAACAGATTATTTAAAAACAAACCTCTAGAACTGGGCTATTAATATTTAACAGTCAGTGAACGAAAGAAAAATCCATACATCCAGGATTATATTCCTGACATTAGTTATTATCTGGGTCATTAACTACTGATTTCCAGCTATGGTAAGAAAAATAAAAAAATAAAAACATGACAGCCAACACCAGCTGCCACTAATGTGCCTTAAAATGCACAGACTTGTCATATAGACTGTGTCCACAGCAGAGCATAATACTGTGTGTCATAAAAAAGATGAATTAAAGGAATAATTCAGCAGAACCGATGGGTGAACAGATGGTGTTTCACTGAAGCCTTTTAATTACTCATCACGGTCAGCGCTCTGGTCACACTTTTTATCTGCTGTCAGCAGATAAGTCCGTTCATTTCTCCCCATCTCCACTAGGCTGCAGATACCAGGGGGGAAAATAGTTTGCAAGAAAGTCTGAGTTTTTTTTTTTTTTTTTTTGCGGAATTTCCGTTAAATTTGTTTTTCCACCGGGTCTTAAGAGGTCGCCCGGGGTTCACGCCACGTTGTTTTACAAGGACGTGGTATTAAATAGTCAGTGCAGAGTCTAATTAAAAGTTACAGATATCTGCGCTGCGTGTCAAAAGAATACCATGAACCTGGAATAACTCTACGACTTCACTAAGCGTGGCTAACACACGTCTTCAAGTTCACCAGTTTAATGCCGGCTTAGTTTTGTTCTCAATTTCAGGGATATTTGGGAATTAGAGCAGCAGAGCTGCAACGGAGCTCGGCTTTAATTAAAAGTTCAACTTCTATAAAGTACCGTGTACACAGAGTCCAGGCTGAGACGGTTCTATTTTTATACTAAAAACACATGAGGTATTCCGTCCACCACCTGCCACACCTGTTGGATGTGATTTGTTCACAGACTGTTCATTTTTCAGGATCCTGCTTCAAAGTCCGTACGGAAAAATCAATGTCTTCAGCTCCGGGAAACGCTCGTTCACTGCAGCCTCGTTTGGAAATGTGTTTCCCTGAGGCAAAATTACAACAAATGGTTTTAAAACAGTGAAGTCACAAGTAGAAGATGGAGGTATTGACCCAGTGTTTGATTGTAGAATTGATGACTGGGTTTATGATATGGGCTGTCAAGGTGTGAGCCGCGAACTTCAGTATTCCGACTGAAAGATGGATGATCGTGACCTCATCGCACCCAGAAAGTATGGAAATGTTCTCCAACATCTGAGTTGATGGAACCTGAGCCTCGTATCACCTCAACTCAACTCACCTTTAAGGCCTATTTTTAAATAAATAGCCTTAAAATATTTTTACGATGGAACAAACATTTTTTCGGCTTATGATTTAATCGTTTTTTTTTTTTTTCTTAAAAAGATTCACTTTCCAGAGCATCAATGAATGCTATGATATATATATATATATGGGGAAAAGGCTGAGGAGGAAAAACTCTATGGCAGAGAATGTGAGAATGGTATTGGTATTGGTATTGAGTCAAACAGAAAATAACAAATATTCAATATTATATCCAGTTAATATAATGGTAAATATATACTGTATATGTAGTGTTTTGATCTTGGTAGATCACTTTAGCCTGGCCATTTGAGAAGTAGCTCACAAGACCAAAAAGTGTGGACACCCCTGAAAATATAGTATATGTATATATGTATAGAATTCCCTTTGCTTTGTCCAGTCTGACACTTGGGTAACATTCAGTTATCCACAATAATGCACTGAAAAAAAGAAAAACTCTCCTCTATGAACTGATTCTCACTGATTCACAGTGTCTTGTAGAAGGTAACTCTCTGTTACAGGCCACGAACTACATTGTTTTCAAAAACTTTGATTTTTTTCTTTTTTTTTTTATATCCCTGAAAACAACCCAGATCTGCAACAATAGTTGGATGAGTTACTCTGTTGGCCTGATGTTTCTTACTGCAGTAGTAAAAGTTGATGTAGTGACAGCTGCTGACCTCCTAAACACAGCTGTGGTCCAGAGGAGATGTTCAACCAGACCCTACTCTGGTCACGGTCCTAAATCCTGAGGCCAAGCCGAGGGCAGGTGCCTTAGTTCAACCCTGGAGCCCCTTCCCCGGAGCCCCCAGACCAAGTGAGAGTCCGACTCCTACGGTAACACAACGGACTCAATTAATCAGGATAAAATCCTAACAGATTACAATCACAGTAAAGCGTCCAAACTTCTGGCTAACTTTTCCTTCGATTATTTATAGCCTAAATATGTAAAATATTAGAGGCTTAATTCCTCATAAGACCCAGATGTGCACAGTGGACAGTGGTATGTGTTGGTGGACAGCTGCAATCAGTTATTTATGACTCGACATCAACACTGTCAGGATTCCCAGATAAAAATACTCTCTGGAAAAACAGGAGTTGGTAGAAGGTCTGTGGAGACCAGGCCAAAAAAACGCCCGACCTGCTTCTTGACATCTTCTTCTTCTTCTTCTAGATATTTTCACGACCAGCTTTCAGCAGCTCCCGCGTCTTCTTTTTTCATCCTTACTTGGAGCGATGAGACAGTAAAAGTGTCCGCTTGAACGGTGTCTTTTCTTTTCCTTCTCTGCATTGAGTCAACTAAGCTCCTTCTCGCTGTTTTTTCACGAGTCCCGAGGGTTTGGAGATAAAAAAAGACAACGTTTGCCACGAGCGGCAAATGTGGAAACGGCTTCTTAAACTGGAGACGTGTTTATAGGAGGCTGTATTCTGTTAAACACACTGACTCTGAGGTTTAATTCCACCCATAAATGCTGTGTTTTACACTAAATAAAACTGCGGCTCAGATTCCAGCCTGGGATTAAAACATTATTCCACATTAGCAGCTGGAAGTGAATGACTTCCAATGGTCTGATTCTCACAGTCAGTTTCACTTTGTGAGTCTGTCAAGTCTTTTCTTTGTCTAATATTTCTGGGTGGTTGGTCAAGGTAGTGGAGAAGCCATTAAACAGTATTTAACGGCACGTCTTGTTTTTACTGTTCGTATTTCACAGCAGTTCATCTGGTTGATCTCTGGGGATTTTTTTTTTTTTTTAATCGACTTCATTGATGAGTTGAGGCTAATTATTAAAGATTTGTTCTGACGTCTGAAATCCTGATTCATTCACAGAGGAAATCTCTTCCTTTCCATCATGTCCTCTGTTCTCGTCCTGACAGGAGTCTGAGCTGCCAGAGGATCACCCTCCACAAGAACCTGTTCTGCTCCTATGTCCTCAACTCTGCCCTGACCATCATTTACCTGGTGGGAGTGGTCAACAACCCTGAGGTGGTGGTCAGGAACCCGGTGAGTCTGGGCTTGAATGATGGGATGAAGATGAATGAATGAATATACAGTATGTTAGGGTTGACAAATATATGATTTGGACAATACTGTCCACATTTACCAGAATGTCCACTGTTCGCCCCTGAAACTGAGGTGAACTCAGTCTCACAACCTTATGTGTGAAACTGAGTGATTGGATCAGACAAGAAAACAATATTGTTCTTATATATATATGTATATATATATATTTTATTTTTCTTTATCTATTGTCACTTGATGTCTGTATATAAAATATTTCTGATAATGTTATAATTTTCAAGCCAAACTAAGAATTGTCGTAGCCCATGAAAAGTAATGAAAAATCATATTAAAACAAATTGAATTAAAAGACATTGTATAAAATAAAACTGCACAAACAGAGTTTTGCAAGATACGGGTAAGGAGAGACATGTCAAAGTTCGTGAACGTACGTCCTGAACCTCCTGAAGGTTCATACCCACCCAAATCTCACTGCTCACAGTACAGAGCCTTCCTGTGTACAGTGGCTGTGAACCCACTGGAAGTCATGTGGGTCCAGAACCTGAGTGTGAACCTGGCAGCTGGAGGATTAGAACCTGAGTCACCTCTGACACCGTAGAACTCCTGACTTCTATTCAGTGTTTAACTCCAGACGTTGTTGTGTAAATTAATCCACTAATGTTAATGCATCCTGTTTGAATATGTTGACTTCCTCCTCCTCCTCCTCCTCCTCCTCCTCTCATCCCAGAGGTCTCCTGAGGTAGAGACAGATTGACTGATCACCTCAGGACCTGGTCTTTCTAACCCTCCAGGATTCACACACTTACTTTCTAAAGTCCGTAGAACAATAGTTGGTTTTTACTGCCTTGAAGCAGACGATGAGGTTGAGATTCCTACACAGATCCATCAGCTTGGAGACAGTTTCTACACAGACTCTCAGCATCAGGCTGCATCTCTGGGGCCGACAGTGTGGAAACATCCAGCTTGTTGGTTTGCTACAGTGTCCTGCTGGGTTTGGCATCAGACTGACCGCTGTCTTTCACAACCCATAACCCAACATGTCCAACAGGCAGGTTGGGAATGACAGCCGTCATCAAGAATGTAA
This sequence comes from Paraplagusia blochii, assembly GCA_016785265.1. Classification (NCBI taxonomy): domain Eukaryota; kingdom Metazoa; phylum Chordata; class Actinopteri; order Pleuronectiformes; family Cynoglossidae; genus Paraplagusia; species Paraplagusia blochii. The sequence goes on along the minus strand of JAFBJS010007651.1, from coordinate 18,688 downwards.
TGGAAATACAGTGTGTGTCTTTTTATTTATTTTTTTTTCGAACTACGCCTCATTACCCTCCTGTCAGAAGGGTTTGTAGTAAATCTGCTGCTGCTGGACAAAGATCTGTCCGGTCCTGCTAACTTATTGCAACATGTCAGAATGAAATCCGACAACACGGCCAGGGTTTTCAAGAGGACACTGCAAGGTTAAAAGAAATATATGGGATTTACTTGTCTATTTTGAAACATTTTCAAAATGTACTACTGCCAAAGTGAAATTTACTAGCTTGTCTCTGCAAAGGTGATTTGGAAATAACAAATTGTGGCTGAGATTTACTCCTTCAGCGAAAACAAGCTCTAGATGAACTTTTTTTTTTCAATTCTGAAGAGATATGAAAATTCTGGTTCTGAGGATGAATGAGGCCCGGAATGTTGACATGGTTATGATATGTAAAGCAGGGCCTTGTTTGGATTGACTTAGAAATCAGAAGAACCTGATCACAATCCTATTCACAATTACTAATTGTGTTAATGATCAACACATACTTTAGGGATCTGATAAAGATCTTCTTCTCCTTTCAGCTTTTTTCAGGTGTTTCAGTCAACAATGTCCATCGCCTCCTGTCCTCTGTGTCTTCTACTCTGACTCCAACTACCTCCATGTCATCCTTCAATCTCCTCTTTGTCTCCTACCTGGTAGCTCCATCTCTAAGATCTTTCTTCTACCAATGTATCCACTGTCCCTCCTCTGGACATGTCCAAACCATCTCAATCTGTCTTCTCCAAACCTTCCTGTCTGTGTTGTCCCTCTAATGTCCCTCATTCCTGTCCATCTTTGTCTCTCCTAAAGAGAACCTCAGCATCTCTAACTCCTCCACCTCCACCTCCGTCTCCTGTCTTCTTGGTGTTGCTAGTGTGTCTTTGTCTCTAACCCATCCAACAACAATATTATATATTTAAAAAAAACTCAAAATTTGTAGTATAACGTCTTTCTATCTTGGACCTCCTGAAGTGAAGTTAAAGCGTAGATAAAATGACCAAACATTAGATCAAATGGATCTAATTAATGTGACAAATGATTAAAAATATGAACTTTTTTTATTTTTTTTTAACCCTGTCCTGTCTGTCTCCACAGGCTGGCTGTAAGGTGCTGCACTTCTTCCACATGTACATGCTGGGCTGCAACTATTTCTGGATGTTGTGTGAAGGGATTTACCTGCACACGCTCATAGTGGTGGCTGTGTTTGCAGAGGAGCAGCATCTTCACTGGTACTACCTGCTGGGCTGGGGTGAGTCGTCCACTTCCTGGAGTCAAAACACACTTTTTACAGCCTTTACTGTCCACTGTCCACTGTGGAGTTTTAAAATCAGCATAGAAAGAAATTTTAAAGTTTTATAACACAATTCAACATAAACACAGTACATACATTATGAAAACATAAGTAGTAACATCATCACCTCTTTTTGTGGCCACTGGCCCTTTAAGGGGAACTGCATTACTGATGTTGCCTCACCTTGATGTCTTTTTTTAATTTATGGTTGAAAGACAAAGACACCGTCTCTGGGAGGTTGGATACTCAGATGAATTGGTTTTTCAACAAGGCTAGCAATTGAGCACACTGAGTAAAGTGTCCTCATGGTGACCCTGGAGGAGCTCTGCTGTGACACTGATGTCCCGTGTTGCCCTGTTGGGGGAACAGGTATAATGAGTGCAGTCTGTCAAACAAGCAGGCGAGGAAAAAAAAAAAACGTGGTTTCAAATGGAAGGACGCCCTTGAAGCTTCTGCTGTCCCTGCCACGTACTCTATGAGGGTGTGTGTGTGTGTGAGTGTGTGTGTGTGAGTGTGAGTGTGGTCAGGAGGTAAGGCCAGTGTGTGAGATCCATCTGCGGTCGACACGCTGCAGGTTCCAGCAGCGTCTGCAAATGAACTGTACGTGGGTTTGTGTGTTTATTTTCAAACAGGAAAAGATCAGTTTCTACAATTTCTCATATTTTCATTAGTTGCTGTTGTTACAAGAAAATTATCCCTGCTGCGCATTTTTAAAGGTCGGAATAAACGACAGGGTAAAGTCGTGAAAGAATAACACTGACTGACTGAGCTCACCTGAGTTTTTTGTTTCTCAAAGTTCACTGAACTCCTTATATGGCCGTGGACGTATTTTTCATTTTCTTTCTCCGGTCTAAGGTTTTCCACTTGTCCCTGCATCCATCCATGCTGTGGCGCGGAAAAAGTACTTTGATGACAAGTGAGTAATGTTCCAGAAACGTCTGCAAATAAACAAGAGCTTGTTTTTGTTGCTTTTGTTGATGTGCTCAGGACTGAACATGAGTGTTTTCATACCACTGTGTTCATGTGTTCTCTGCTCTCTGATCCTTTTTTTTCTTCTTCTTCTTTTGTAGCTGCTGGATGAGTGTGGAGACTCATCTGCTCTATGCCGTCCATGGACCTATTGTTGCAGCTCTTCTCGTAAAAGTCTTTCATTGTTATTGTTATTACTATTGAGATGTTTGATACTAACGTTTTGCCTTGATACAATATAGCGACGTTGTCTTAACTTCTATTTTCCGAGTCCAGTATCAACTGATATCGATATGGACCTGGTTATATTCAATTATCTACCTGTACAAACCACTGTAGGAGTAGAAGATTTGTAAAATAAGCTGTAATTCTGCCATCTAGTGACTTGTGAGTGTAATATACAGTTGTTTATGCCCAAAATTATTTTTAAGACTTGACGCCAATTCAAAACCCAGGCATTGAATTATTGTTATCGGAGAAAAACTGTTACTGTTACAAATATTACAATAAAATGCTCGTATGGGGTTGGTAATATGGGACATTCTTAAATATTATCATTTTTACGAGCTTGACTTTTTCCCACTTTTCTGCAGGTGAACCTCTTTTTCCTGCTGAACATTATTAGAGTTTTGGTGACCAAACTGCGGGACACACACCGGGCAGAGTCCAACATGTACATGAAGGCGGTCAGAGCCACTTTAATCCTGGTGCCTCTGCTGGGAATACAGTTTGTAATCATTCCCTGGAGGCCAGAGAACAGAGTGGCAGGAGAGGTCTACGAGTACATCATGCACATACTCATGCATTACCAGGTGGGTACACACATGGTACAAGTCACTTTAAGTACCAGGTACATACTGTACATACATTACATTATTGGTAAATAAACACCAAGATTACATTCCTGTGCAGTGTAAACATGTGTCTCCCAACAGCCAGTGAAAATTGTCTATTTTACGAAAGACTTTATCACCAAAACAAGTTCACAATGAAAAGTTAGCGCAATTAAAAACTAGTGGTCAATGCTGGTTTGTCCAAAAGTCCCAGTTTATCTGAGAATTGTTTCAAATCTCAATAGCAATTTGCAAACACATGTAATGTTAACATTTCAAGTGGGGTTGAATCTGTTTATGTCTGCGTTGGTTTTTAGTTTCCACCAAGATGATTATTTTAGTGAATCATCAAGTTTAATTCTCCATGTGTTTAGTTGATGTTTTATTCCTTAATAAAAGTACTCAGTATTTGAAGTATTTAAGAAGCAAACAGTGGAGTCTGAAGGAGAAGAACGCCACCATCTGGCACGCTTCACAGACTTCAACAATGAGTCTGGGTTTTTCTGACACTTGATTTTAGAGATTGATTAATTTACCCAATGATCTTTACAGAATCCAGTTAAGCATCTCATTAACTTCATCATGACTACAATCAAATCATTCTATTATGAAAAGTCAACCACTTTAGGTGTGTGAATATTTCCACTGTGTCTGTCCAATCTGTCCATTATTCCATAGGGTTTACTGGTGGCAACTATATTCTGCTTCTTCAACGGGGAGGTAAGAAAACTCCATTTGTTTGGTCCGTGTCTGTGACTGTTTAACTGTATCATAACTGCATTTAATGACATGTCATTTGAGCAATGGAGGACAACGAGTACAAGTATTAGGACAGACTTAGGGGAGACTGGATATAAGTGTAACAGTGGGGACCCCAAATCCATGTGGTGTTTGTCTAGGCTGAAAACAGCGCCTGCTACAGTAAGTAAAACTGGATTTTTGATGTACTAATACTATTGTGACTTAATTAAGATTAAACTGTGGTACTATGCTAATTCAGTTACTGGTGGGTTGTAACACATCTTTAGGAAAGGTTTTAACCATCCTCTTGGATACAACATAGTTCTCACTTCTTTTGACTAATTGTAACAACTTACAACCAACGCTAGTTCTGGGGTAGGTTGTAACAAAGGACCACAGTGTTTTTGACATTAACTCACAAAGTCTAAGTTATTCTTGCAGAGATCTGAATTGGTTCATTTGTTAGAAACAAATGTGGGTATTTTATCTAAAAGTTTCAGAACCCTAGCAGAGAAAAGTTACCGATGTTGTAGCACAAAGTCTTCCAACGTATTTGGTCTCCCCCAGGTGTTTTATCACAGATTACAAATGGTTGTGTATAGATACTTTTGACATTTTTGGTTTTGATTCAATAGTATCAAAGTTAAATGGCAGTAGCTGGTATGTTTTTTCAATCATGCCTCCCCTAGGGGACAGAAATGATTTCAACACTAAAACTCTGCCACGTTGCTGCCACCTAGTGACTGGAAAGCTTGTTCAAATAGTTGCGTTACAGAGCCGTAGGCCTGTGACACCCTTCTGGGCAATTCTCTGCGCACATTCAGTGGGGCTCGCCCCTCAGTTTGAGAAGTACTGTGTTACAGTGTTGTTACAGCTTCAGTGAAGGTGAAGGAGTTATGGAGATGAAATGTGACACTAATGGGACACCAGACGACACAGACGGTTTTGTGTTATTGACCTGACATCACAATGAGGCCTTTTGTTGGAAGCGGTCAGGTCTGTGCAGTTTGGCCTTGCAATCACAGGGGAATTGAACCCTGTTTAGAAACCTTGACCCCAATTCATCAAGCTGAATGGCTCTTCATGAGGACAAAGCCAAAAACTCTCGACCCAGAGTTCGTTGAGTTTGAAAGAGAAATAATTCAATTGTATTCTTATCTAAATGGGTTTTTATTTTCCTCTGAGGAGGAGATGCTGTCACAGCCTGGTCTCCCCATCTATGAACTAATGTCTGACCCATTTTCCAGGCACAGCAGAACAAACACAGAACATCCACACAGTAGGCTCCTAGTTGTTGGTGCCAGATACCTCATGCTGAGTATTTAAAGCTTCTGGATTTATGCAGCCCTGCCCTAATTTCTCCTCATGTCGTGAAACTCTCAGCCCAACACAAGTGTCCTTATGGTTCTTGTTGTGGCTTCATTTTCACTTTTTGCACCAGCTGATTTATAGCAGCAACACAGAGGTGTAGTCGGACCTGGGAGTCAGAGAGCGACTGATCCGTCTGCTCCTCACACACAGCCTGACAACATGGAGCTGAGTCATAGCCTCATAACATTAAAGTCCTTTGAAAAAGACTTGGGTTTTCGCAGCAGCTTCAGCCCAAGGACGTTCATGAAAACACTAGAGTTCCTCTTTGAACAACGCTGAGAGATGCTTGAAGTCAGACCAGGACAGAGAGACAGGACCACTTGACAGAAAAGTCCATTTCTATCAGTTCCATCTCAGGAAACAGTCTCTTATAAACGGTCTTACTCTTTACCTCAGCTAACCTTCCCACATTGGTTTCATAAATGTAAGATAAAAAAAAAGCTCCAGTAAGAGTTTTCATTGCACCACTTCACAGCTACCAGTAACTTAGGCCCATTTGTGGACTTCATTAGGTGCTCAGCAAGTTTGACAGTCAAACCCCCCCAACCACACACACACAGACACACACTAAATCAACATTGGCCATTTAGCTAGCTTAGTTTGTAAACCACCAAGGGCTGTTGACCACTATTGTCTGTAGATACTGTAGCAAAACAACACCATAAATATATTTTGATACCAAGGTTTTTTCTAAACCTATGAAGACGCTGTAATCTGTTGTTTAGAGACAAGGATTAAACAGAGAAAATCAAAATGATTTTTTCCCGTTGCCACCGCCCTTTGTCACATGTTATTTTCAGGAGAACCTTTTTCTCCTCTGTGACTTAACAGTTTATAATGTCAAGCACGAGTTGCCCTTTACAAAGGCCAAACGGCAAGATAAAAAAAACAAAAACCAAACACATCACATGCTACAGACGCAACACTGCAGAACAAATACTTTGCAAAAGGTATTTGACATTCTGGAAAACTGCAGTCACACATGATTATGTTGCTCAGAACAGAGATGGACTAAAGGTAAAAAAATGATCAAAATTATAAAAGTCAGATCTTAGTATTTTGGTTCTGATCATTCCAACACTAAAACCCTAAAATAAAAAAAATTGACAACAGACTGCTCTGAACCAACTTCATCCCAGAAGTTAGAAGAGTGAATTCCTAAAAACTCCTACCAGTCACAAAAGATTCCAACAGAGCAGGAAGCTCAGAAATACAGTAGAGCAGAGAAAGAAAACATCTCATGAAGGAACAGAGAAGAAGCCACAGACCTGTATTCACCAGGGAGCAGAGGGAACAGGTGGAACAAACAGAGACAGGTGAGGAGGACGAGAGACACGGCATGGAGCTCACCAGGGGAGTGGGATCCTCCACTTCAGAAGATCTAAATAACTGACAATGTAGTCTTAAAATGTAGGAAGAACCCTGGAGGAACCCTGGGGAGACACAAACCCAAAGTGGGAAACATGAAATGTCCTCACAGAGACACTTGAACCACAGCCATGGAATTGAGCTGCGATCATTTTGCATCCGGGAGAAGATGATTGGTCCATAGAGTAGAGTTGTAATGACTGTGTGTCCAATGTGACAACTGTCTGTCTTATGGTCAAGTAATTATTTTGTTCCTTGGTTCAACAACTGTAACAGTGGACGACGTCCAGGGCAGTGAGGACAACAGAGAAGCTGATGTTGGTGATTGTTCTGGCCTTTACTTTATGGACGCTGTAATTATTGAAATGTCAGCTGTACTCAATACCACCAACCATCCATAGGACTCTGGGACAACAAGACATATCTGGACATATTATACACAGACACACAGGTGGACTAACAGACAGACACATAGAAAGATAGAGGGACAGACAGAGAGAAAAGTTGACACAGACTCTTGATGCAGGTCAAACAGCCACAAACACAAAGTTCCTCCATGATCATTGAGTCAAATCCAAAGGAAGAAAAGAGAGAAGAAAACAGTGGAAGTGTCCTGTGTGACCGTCAAAGTTGTCCCACTCAATGCAACCTCCACCAAATGTCCCTTAAATCACACGGTTCTCTGTTCCACCCTGACATGACTGTGTCCTCCATCTTCTCTCCTTGTTCCTCTCAGGTGCAGGCAGCGTTAAAAAGGCAGTGGATGCAGTACAAGATGCAATGGGGTCAGAGAAGAAAGGACCACTGTTCCATGCGCTCCACCTCCTACACGGCCACCTCCATCACCGAGGTGCCGGCCTTCATGTACCACCACGACTGCACCAGCGAACAATTAAACGGGCGCCACACGGAGGACTCTGAACTGGTGGCGCTGAAATCGGGAGAGGCGTACGCGTGAGTCGCCGCCCGCAGGCTAAAGAATGTAGCAGCGAGATTAGCTGCGTGCGAGCAGAAGAGATGGAAGATGAATCCAGGTTTAACATCTCAAGGCTGACGCTGCTCTGTTGAAGCGATACATGTCCACACGAGGAGCCACTGTGGCCAGGACCATAGAGATGAGTCACTGTACATCGGCGCCATCGACTGGCTGCTTTTTTTTTTTTTTTTTTTAACTTCATGATGTCGAGAACCTTTTGAGATAGAAGATGCTGTTGATAAGCGTCACCTCCGTTAAAGCTGCTAAAAGGCATAGCTAATGGCTTGCTCAGAAGGATGGAGGCCCGTGTCCTGAAGGTGAGGCTGATGGACCTAAGACTTTGAAAGTGAAGCAGAATCCTTCAAATCTTCACCTTTGATTAAGATCACTGTATGTCGGACACATCTGTGTGGTAGCTGCTGTGTCCAGCTCTACAGCTGGAGGTCAGAGGCCTGACCTGTTGTGCAATGGAGTTGTGTAAATAAAGTCCTTTCGTCAGGTATATTTGGAAAATGTCTTCAGAGAAAACCTTATCTTTTCTGTTGGTTCTGCGCTGATACTTTATTCCTACCTGTTTCTTAAGTGTTGGATCTGAACTTTGTTGTTTTGCCGTTTCCTCTACTTGTCTTAGACTTCAGAAGGAGGTTCATCACAAGGAAGTTTGATACACACACACACACACACACACACACACACACACGAGTGTCACTTGTTGCCAGTGATACTACAAAGAAACACTTTATCTTCAGCTTTTGGTTTTCCTCCCAGTCATGGTTTGTCACGGTTGTGATGCCTTCACTGTTGTGTGGTTTTGAACGTCATTTCCATGAAGTTAAATTGAAGGATTTGTTGCTTATTTATAAAACCACTAAAGATAGAATAAACAACTCATAAACAAGAGACACAATATAAAATATAAAAAAGGTTTTTAGTCTGAGAGAAAACACCATCCTTTTTTTGAAAGTTTAGTTGCCAAAACTAAATTAATTCCTGGCTCCGTTGTGTTTTTTTAGTTCTTAGACAAACTCTCGAAGAAAATAGAATAAATACATTTCGAACAAAACCGAGTTCCCGGAATGTTTTTCTCAAACCTGCCAGAGTCGAGCTGTGTGAAGGAGTGGAACATGAAATAAGATTTCAGAAATATAACTGATCTTTTATTGTATCATTGTAACTTTATTGGGAGGGTTTTTTTTTTTGTCTGGGTATGAAGACAGAAGTGGATGGGAGACACCAGTCTTCTAAAGTAGGACAAACTCAAGGAAATGGAAACTTTCGTGAATATACTTTAACTCCATACAGTACATGTTAAACAGCAGTATTAATACTGCAGTATTCACAGTATTATGAGACTTTTGATAGAGTAATTTGAATGTCTTAATTCAAATGTATTTTTGCTGCTTTTGCCATTTTTGGTTAGATGTGTGCAATGACAATAAAGTTGAAATATTTTTGGGTATTCAGTCAGGAACTTACCGCAGACGTATCCATTTTTAAGGTTTTAAGCTTTTTCAAACAGCCGCGCAAGCTAGGCAGGTGAGGTGAGGTTTAGCAGGAATTTCATGTAATGGAGGACATTGTAGGAGACAAAGAGTTTGTAGTATTGACGGATATAGTAGAAAACACAGTGTACCACATGATACAACAAGCGCAAGGCAGGCAACCAAAGCCAAGTTGCATCAGTGAGAAGCTAAGCTAAGCTTGTTGGCGAAAACTCAAGAACCTAGAACTAAGTTCTGAGGCGTTTACTGAAATTCTAAATACCAACTGCTAACAGCCTTTTTTAAACCAGCAAAAAACCTACATTTCCCCAGGTTTCCCGTAGCAACCACAGCCAGCACCGAGGTCTCCTAATAATTGACAGAAATGTACGTTTTGATGACAGGGCTCAAAGTTTTCTGCTGTTTGGATTATCAGGATTATCCAACACCTGGACCTATTTCCATGTTAAGTTCCATTCAGTACCAGTCAAGGATTGACAATCAAATGGCGTGAATGACTTTGTCGCACGAGGGCAAAGTGGGTTGTAGTGCTTTACACGAATCCTTGAGTCAAATATTAGAGTTTATTATTTATTTTTTACAACGAAGGAAAACACATCCTTGTCCCGGGTCTTTGGACTTCAGGACTTTGCCTTGTTTGTTATGCACAGTGTGAGACACACGACCTTTCTTTGGCATCAGTCGGACAGAGCCTGTATATTTTGTATGTCTGTGTAAATAAAAAGACAGGAAAATTCTATATGTGAATATATACAGTATATCATTTCTTTTGCACTGTGAACTTTCCAGACAGCTATTTTATTTTTTACTTCTCTGTCATTATTTTGGGCTTTTTCTCTTCGCTCCATGTAATCTCAGACCAGTCTCATTTTAAAGGCTACAATTAAAAAAATGATTTTTGTAAAAACCAAAAAAAAGTGTGTATTTGCCTTATTGTATTTACCTGATAAAGTAATAGTTGATGGATTTTCCTACTTTGTCATCATTTTCTCAACGTTCTTCTCTCGCCATTATTCTCTGCTGACTCAGCAGAGTATTTTTCTTGGCAACGCAGCCCTCGTCTATACTTCAGGGTTGAGAGGTTTGAGAGGTGAAAGAACGAGCCACCGGTTAGCTCAACTCACATTAGCAGCCTGTCACCCGGGCAACTTGACAGGAACTAACTGACACTGTTGCTTTAAGAACGAACGGACTATAAATATGTATATTCAGCCCTTTATGGGCAGATGACGCCTGAAATGTAATTTCAGGCTCTGCTGCTTCCTAATGCTGAAGCTGAAACAGAAAATCTAATGGCATTTGTCGCTCGAGGTCTGTTATATGTTAATAATATGACGGAGTCCAAGTTGGTCCAAATGAACACATGGACGAAAACATACAATATATACGAACAGTCTGTAGACTGAAGCAGCAGTACGATCAGACAAGTTGAACTTTACGACTATGCTATGTCCAACCTAAGGCTCCCAGCCCAAAAGGGTTCCGCTTGTGCACACACGTAAACCTTTGGACTCATTCGCCGCGATTGGTCAAAAATCTTTAAGCTTTCTCTACTACAACCAAATGGGCAACATGGGCATTGCAAGGAAAAGGCAGATTTGTATAGAATATTTACAAAATATGTCAAATATGTATATATATATATTCCCTAAAGTCACTTTTGCTGATGTGTCCAAAAATTTCACTTTCCAATACCGACATTGACCAATATGTGGCGCTGTTTGACCCAAAATTGAGTTGAATGCTCAGAAAAGCATATGTGCCATTGCATCAAATTTGACAAAGCCTATCCGACAATATCAATCTTCCGATACTACGTACTTGAGCTAACATTGACAGGAAGTTTTGTAAAGGTATTTCTTAAATATGAATATTTTCTTTTTTATTTATACTTTATTTTATTTATTTGGCAGAAAAGTATTGGATAAAACAGAGAGTTTATATTTTTATGTCATGGCATGTAGTGGTACACAAGGTCCACTAGGATCAATCAGGCCGTATGTATCCCCTGAACCACGGCTTTGACACAGCGCTCTGTGAGAACCCATACAAAGAACCAGCAGTCATAAAGAAAAGCTTACAAGTCAGTGATGAGTTTCTTGGAAAAAGACTTGATGCCTCAGAGTGTGTGTAATGGCACTGATGCTCGTGCACGTCTGTTCTATCTGAAGCTGCCACAGCATTAGGAGCATCATGGGAGAACAGGGAACCCTGCTGTGTTCAGCTCCACAGCCACAAAGACAATAAATCAAACCATGGAAATCTCCTCTCACTGTAGGAGTAAAAATCCATGGTTTCTCTGTGTTCACCAGAGATAGGACTGAGGAGGAAGTCGATTCAAAAAGGAGAACAATGGACCAATGAGAAATTAGGAGCAAGACAAACAGTTGACTGGTGATTGGCTCCACGTCCACTGAGATTAAGACTTGAATTCACACACTGCTCTGTATTCTATACTGAACCAAACTAAATTCTCACTCATCAAGTTTGGCACAGAAAAAAAAACAAACCTTCCAGTTCCAGTTTTTTCCAGAGACAATAGGGTTGAAAGGAACCTTAGTTTAGGGATAAGGACATTTTCCATCAGTCCGGTTGTAGAAACACAGCCCATAGAATTACAGTTACAGCAGCGTGAACCAGAAGACCTCGCGTTCTGCCTCCACTGACCTCAAGCTCAGTGAGAAAATAAGACATTTTTGCAGGATTCCTAAATGGTTATTGATGCCGTGTCTGACTCACCGCCCTCCAGAAATCTGAACAGACTGAAAATGATCCAATGAATTATCTCTTTCTCAAGTCATGTGCTTGAAGAACGATCAACCGTAGCTCTTTGAAACCTTTGATGTATTATTAGAAAATGTAGCCCCGCAGCAAGGTAATTATTCATTAACTCCTGCATTAGAGGCTTTGATATTAAGATTATCGGTGATAAAACAAGGCCCTGGGGCCAATCACTGCACGCCGCATGTGCAACAATGTTGATTTGCTCCCTTCAACGTAGGTACGGTCACATGTTTCAGGGGTTGGAGTAGAGGTTGAGAAGATCATCAGGGCCCCCTGCATAGATGCTGCGTATCCCCAGCTCAACAGAACACCAGTCCATGGGATGTATATATGGGTGGACCAACTCTAGATCTCGTGGGCCACATATAATTGCACTGTGGTTCAGATTTGTTCAGAGTCTAGGTCTGTGGTCCCCAACCACTGAGTTGTGGACCAGTACCGGTCCGCCGGTGAATTGGAGAAATAATGTTTCCTTTTGTCCCCATCTGTCTATTCCTTCCACTTGATCCATACCCATATCAACAAAAGAACTGACCAATAGAATGGCTAGGATTCCATCATCAATAATGAAACTATATTTGATTAGGAAATATTTTCTTCCTGAACCCGTCACTCCGTTTAGGACTTGTATGACATGTCTTAGAAGACATGAAGTGTCCCCGTCTTGTTCCCTCATTATACACTAATGTGATTTGTGAGACAAAAATTAATTACCAGGAAACTTGATAGACAGGCTGTTGCAGTGGGTAAAAAATAATAAATAAATCTGTCTGACAAATATACGTCCATCTGTCCACCTCCTGCAGTAAGAACTCATATTCCGAGTCAACGCCAGGCTTTGTTCTTTGTTTGCATGCGAGTTTATTTCTGCCAAATATTTTAGCACTTGTGACAAGGAGGGAAAGAAGCAATCAGTCACGGTGACACAGTAATTACAAAGATACAAACAGCTCCGTTCCCTGGATCACACAGAGGTTGAACATCTCAGCTCTCCTCCCTGACTGCAGCCTGGCAGTGGAGAACAAATGAGTTTGTATGTTCCTCGTCTTTAAACGGTTTCAAACGTTGGAGAATAAGGACAGCGGGAAGGAAAAGGTGTTTTGGAAAACTAATCTGGTTCAGTGCTTTTAATGATGGTTTTTTTTAACCCAACGCTGTCTGTGATGAGAAGGTTTCATGGCGCAGTGACTGTGATGCAAAAGTAAATCCTAATGAGTTACCACACAGGGTGAATCCAGTTAATCTACATCCTGTGAGTCAAAATGAAGGGCTGTGGCCCAACATAAAATAACAATTTTCATTTTGTGTCCAGTTTTTTGGAAACAAACTTAACTCTATCTAAAGAAACACATAATATCTCATATATCACATGAGAAATCAATTTAGAAATAAAATACACATTATGTCTCTATGTCTATCTGAAGACTTTCCAGTTCCTACACCACTAATACTACAACTGACGACTGTTTTACGTTTTAGGAATTCAGGAAGCAGCTTGGACCCTAATGCAACATTTAAGAAACAAGAATCAGATTCAAGAAGTTCATTCTCTTACACCAGTGTTAGAATCTTTAATTATTTTGAGTTTATTGTTGTTGTCTTGACTGAGAAAATATTTCCTAATCAAATATAGTTTCATTATTGATGATGGAATCCTAGCCATTCTATTGGTCAGTTCTTTTGTTGATATGGGTATGGATCAAGTGGAAGGAATAGACAGATGGGGACAAAAGGAGACATTATTTCTCTGTGGCCCATAACCAATTCGCCCACGGACCAGTGCCGGTCCCTGGCCCAGTGGTTGGGGACCAGTGTCTTACAGAACACCAGGCAGGAACCAGGATACAAACAGGAAGACGGGATTAAGAATGATCGAGGAGCCTAAGCATCGTGGCATAAGCAACAGGTGATGGAGTAACGACTGATGGAGGGTTAGGGTTTCTACACACAGGTCTCCAGGTGACAGAAGTCAGGATCTCCAGAGTTCTGGACCAGAGATGGTCACGTCCTGATGAACATAGTGCTATTACTAACGTCCAAAGCTGTAACAGTAGATACCACTCAGCTAAACATCAGCGTCTAACAGCCTCCAGCCACAGACTTCAACAAGGCCTCTTTAAATTTACAGACGTGATGGAGTCGACGGTCAAACGGCCAAAGAAAAGCCACAGTGCTTAAAGCTAAGGGCCCTCAGAGCCTCGTTAAACACCAGCTTAACAGCCAATGTTTCCCTTTTATCCCAAGACTGGAGACTCACATTTTCCACACAGTTCAAGACATTTAATGTGCGGTCCCTGCACAGCGGGTTAGGCACTAATTTATTTCTGTTTTACTATCCCTGCCGTGTAAATTTCAGGTTTAGGGTGGGAAGAAATACGGCTTTTAGAGGGGTGCGTGTAAGGAGGATGAATCCGATCATCTCTGGCAGGACAGAATGAAAACATGGTGGAGCACAAGTTGCCTTGAAAGCAAATACTGTAGCGCGGCCAACGGTTGAAGGCTCAGCCACCGCAACACTTTTCTGTCAGCGCACATATAAATTTTAGTTGAAAATCTAATCGCTTATAAAATTGATCTAAAGATTTTTATGATCCGTGAAAATGGAGGGTTGGTTTAGAGAGATTAGAGTTTCCTTGTAGGCTTTTCACCATATTGTCAACATGTACTGTACTATACTTCCCCTCTGAGGACAGGAACGACAACATCAGCATATTTCACTTTTATCACCTAGTCAAACAATAAGAGACAGAGACAAAGAGACACTAGCAACACCAAGAAGACAAGAGACAGAGCTGGAGGTGGAGGAGTTAAAGAAGCTTCTCTTTAGGAGAGACAAGGATGGACAGGATCAGGACTGGGGTGATTAGAGGGACAAGACAAACAGGAAGGTTTGGAGAAAAAGACAGATTGAGATGGTTTGGACATGTCCAGAGGAGGGACAGTGGATACACTGGTAGAAGAATGATCCTAGAGATGGAGCTACCAGGTAGGAGACAAAGAGGAGATTGATGGATGCAGTGAGAGAGGACATGGAGGTAGTTGGAGTCAGAGGAGAAGATGGAGAGGACAGCCCCTGCAAAAGGGACAAACTGAAAGAAAAACATCTATTTTATATATACTGTATATCAGGTAACATTACATTTAGCAAAGACTTTTTTCTGAAGGTGATTATAATTTGAGGAAAGAGAAATCTACAGGAATTTTTATATCAACTTTTGCCAATATCAATATGGGTGACTATCGACTTATCTCAATGTACGCAGCCATTGTCCTTCCTGAGGTAACTGGGGTAAATATCTTAGGACCTTTGTCAAATTCTAGCAGGTAAGTAAAACGGAAAAAGATGTTAAATAATCTGTGTGTATCCAAATAAATGTAATGACAAGAAAAAGAAAAACATTTTATTATTTTGAGTTCTTTTTTATCTCCGTGAATAGCATAGAAAGTGGCCTGGAACTATGGTAGGGCATTAATTGTTACAGAGTGATAACATCTACTGTATATCAATACACGCATCAATGATTAAGATTAAAAATACTGCTTAGATCACGGGCCTCAAACTCAAATAAGTTGAGGGCCACCAACCACACTATCATTTCACTGAGCTTTCAGTGTTCGATACAAAAGAAAAAAAAATCCCATAGATTATGTGTAATACAACACTCAACCACAAGGGTTTTGAGAACTATAGGATTTGCCATAAAATGTGGAGAAAAAATCTGTAAAATATTATTACAAATTCCACTTTTACATCAAGGTGGGGGCCACAAAATATCCTTCCATGGGCTGCAAATGGCCCACGGGCCTCGAGTTTGAGACTCCTGGTTTGGTATGTTTATAAAAGGTGGTGCTGCAGAAAACCAGACAAAAAAAACCAATGCAGTAAGATGTATAATAAAGTATTCCATCTATAATATATGATGATCTATATAATAAACCACAGAGAGAAAGTGACTCAACAGTCAACAGCCCACCTACCCTGTCTGTGCTTCACGTACTGTAGTACTTATAGAAAGTGTATTTCCCTCTCTGGGTACTACTCCTATGGACCATGTGTTCTCCAGGTTGCCTTAAATCTCACCGCAGCTCATTTCAATCCATCACAACCCGGTGAGTCTGGAAATGGGAGATTATCAGTGAGTGCTGTGTGAACGTGAGCCGGAGACACCAGAGGGAGGCTTGACATGTGTCCTGGAGGACGAGTCTGGACACTGGAGACAGGAGTCTGAGCCGCGGCCGCTCACGGTGGCAGAGACGGAGTGCGACGAGATCAGATTAGAAAATCTTTCTCTCATGTTTTGCCTAAATGGCATCGTTAGTCATGCGCAGGAAAGGAACTCCAGATGATGGATGAGGGGAGAGGAGCAGAGAGAGAGGGGAGAACCAGGGAGAACCAGGGAGAACCAGGGGGGAGAGGCTACAAGTCAGACCAGCAGAAAGAAAATGATTGATTTTCTCTGACTATTGTTTCTGTAATGTAATGAAAACATTGAGTAAAGTGAGTAGCAAAAAAGTTATTACAATTAATTCAATAAATAGTGGATGTGTTAAAAAAATATATATATATTTTTATAAATGATTGGAACATTCGCTCGTGTACAGTGTTACAGTCGCCCCTGTTGCATTATGGGTTCTTTAATAGGCATTTACGATGTTAACTTTTGCCGATATTGTCCGAACACAAAATGTCTGATTTAAATATCAACTGATACCAATATATGCAGCTTCTCCACGGAAAACTGAGGCAAACGTCTCACGACCTCACGTGCTATTCCAACAAATTAGCCAAAATTGCTGTAGGGATTTTATTACACAACTTTCTACAGTTTCCACAACTTTGCAGATGTTACGTAATTATTCTTGTATTGGGCCGACCAAGTTAGTCAACCAACCTTTTATTGTTCTACTGCAGGTTTTTGGGGTATTTTCTAGCTCAGGCCTGGGCTAATATTTTGCTCAGCCCTTTTTCAGGGGTTTTTCATCCCACCCTGTCAGTTTTGTTTTCTCGCAGCTTCAGCTTTTGGATGCGCCAAACTCTCCCAAACTTTTCCAAATTAAATAATTTATTAATATTATCACTATACTTCTTTTCACTGCAAAGCCAACGTTTCCAGTAGATGATGTCATAAAGGCTATAGGAAATTTAGTATTGGGTTTAATACATGACTTTAACATGGCGTAAATATTAGTTCAACTGAACATTTTACTCTGGACTCGGCCCCTGAGCCCAGTGAAAGACCAATTGTTGCCCGCGGGTCAAAAGGTTTGCCCATGTCTGCTCCAGTCTAAGATGAAAAGTATTGCAAGAAATAACTTTTATATAACGTATTGAAATGAGATTTTTTTTTTTTTACTAACAAAGGCTGTGATACTTATTAAGGTCAAACTTGTATAAATCCCATAGAGCAAACAGTCTGTGCTGTGATGGATGAGTGTGGGGTCTGTAGAATGATAACACTGTAAATATTGACTATGTGACTCAGTGAAGTATTGTGAGGAAACTGGTCCGTTCACTGATACAACCTGGAAACACAACTGTATGGACAGAGAGACACTGACGGCTGAGGAAGATCTAAGATTCTCCACCCTTATCTGACGGTGCCATTGCCCGCCAGGGTTGAAGGAGGGAGACACTGGCGAGGTGGAGATCCGTGAAATTACGTGGAATAATCTCCTGCGATCCCGTTGTTTGTTTAGGGAAATAAATATCATATCATTTCGCCTACGAGTTCATTTCACACTCCGCAGTCTGTATGTCTGCGCCCGCCGATTCATGGCTCACTTATTGGGGCCCAGTGGCTGTCGTTCATTATCGCTGATGTGAAATGATGCCTAATATACTAAATCGTTAGAGCGCCACCCGTGAATATTCCTCACTTGGTCTCATGGCCTGAGGCTGGAGAAGATACTTTGAAGAAAACAGAAGGAAAAAGAAGAAAAGAAGAAGCAGCTGTTACTCATACAGTGAGTGCAGGAGAAAAGGTTGTGATATAAAAGAAGATTATTTACTACTTAGCTTAGCAGTAGTTCAACATTCAAAACTTTTGAAATCAGATTATACATCACATTTTCAACCCCATTTGAATGAAAATCTAATGAAATGAGAATCAACATAATTTTTAATTTTTCACAATTTTAACCACCAAAATATTAATAACTAAGTATTTTAAGACAAATTAATGCATTTTTAGTCATTTTTGAAAAACTTTTTATTTTGGAGATTACTTCCGGATCTTATGAGGACAGTATTTGACAGCGATCACTAGTCTTCAAAAATAAAAATTTTAAATTTTCAAAATTTTAACCACCAAAATATTAATAACTAAGTATTTTAAGACAAATTAATGCATTTTTAGTCATTTTTGAAAACCTATTTATTTTGGAGATTACTTCCGGATCTTATGAGGACAGTATTTCACAGTGATCACTAGCCTCCAAAACAAAAAAAAAAAAATTTTCACAATTTTAACCACCAAAATATTAATAACTAAGTATTTTAAGACAAATGAATGCATTTTTAGTCATTTTTGAAAAACGTTTTATTTTGGAGATTACTTCCGGATCTTATGAGGACAGTATTTCACAGTGATCACTAGTCTCCAAACATAAAAATTTTAAATTTTCACAATTTTAACCACCTAAATATTAATAACTAAGTATTTTGAGACGAACGAATGCATTTTTAGTCATTTTTGAAAAACTTTTTATTTTGGAGATTACTTACAGATCTTACGAGGACAGTATTTCACAGTGATCACTAGTCTTCAAACATAAAAATTTAAATTTTCACAATTTTAACCACCAAAATATTAATAACTAAGTATTTTAAGAC
>JAFBJS010007644.1:0-10663 GCA_016785265.1 Paraplagusia blochii | reverse complement strand
TACAGTCATGGAAAAAATGATTAGACCACTCTTTCTTTCATTTCTTGTCCATTTAAAAGTCTGCTTCCACTTAATCTACATTAATCTGGACAAATATAATCACAACAAAAAAGGCTCATAATGAAGTTTAATTTCAGAGCTGATTTCTGGCCATTTTGCATGGTTTTATTGACAGTGACAAAAAAATCACTTCCGTTCCTACATCACTAGCAATAACATTGCACTGACAAATGCAGTGCTTTTAGTTATTGCATGGTTTTGTGTTCATTGTTTCCCCCAGGTGATAAACCTTTAGTGGAACAAGGCATTAAGATGAACAAGGAATTGAAGAAAATTCAATTTTCTTGAGAAAAGAGTGGTCTAATCATTCTTTCTAATAATAATTTAAATTTTTTATACATGACTGTATATACAGTATATATATATATGTTTTTTTTTTTTTCTAAATTTCATCTAAGCAGCTCAGCAGTCACAACTTCATGTTTTCTCATGCGTGTGATGATTATAAAGGAACTCACCGACATAGCCAAGCAAACCCATTACAGTCTGGACTGCACTGTCAGGCTTGGTTAGATATTTTTATGTCTCTTCTTATTCAACTGTAACTGTAGCATTTCATTCATCAGCTACCTGAAAAACCTGGAAGAAAGAACAGATGTTGCCATGATGTGGTTGTTTGTCATATACCATCAAATACCAAAACAGAGCAAAGAGCAACTTCACGTTTGTACAGACTGTAGTTCTAACTGGAATCCCAGAGTGGGCTGCAGCAGAGAGAGAGCTTCCTGTTCCATTAATGAGACGACCAGATTCAGGGCTGATTTGATCCTTCTGTGTGGACGGTATCAACCAAGCGTGGGCCTTTTTGACTCACGGGCCTCAATTGGTCCCAAAATTGAACATGCATACAAGAAAGGTCTGTTCTGTCTTGTCGTGAGTGAACAAAATGGTTCTGACATTTCCTTATAAATACGACAAGTCAATACATCATGTAACTCTGGGCTGCATTGATTTAACATCAGACTAATTGTTCCTTGGTCTTTGCATCTTCATCCTCTTGTCATGTCTGAACTGGGGATCAAACCCATGACTCTCTGCTTATACAGTAAGGCAGGTGTGCGCAGTGTTACATGGTGGAATCTCTAGTCTGCTCTCAGTTCTGAGTGTGGGGATGAATTTCATGCAGCTCTCATACTGTCAGCCTTCCTGTGGGTGGTGAGCCCACTGGAAGTTATGTGGGTTGGGACAGTGCAAAGCTCAGAGCACCTGAGTGGCAACCTGGCAGCTGGGGGATTCAAACCCGAAGCCTTGTCAACCCAAGTACTACTTCCGACCCCTCAGCCGCCACTGAAGCTTCCTTCTCTGCCCAGAGCTCTGTGTCAAGTAACAGAACTGAGTTGAAAAAATTAAACAGTCAACATTTTATTATATAAATCCCTTGACACTAAAGTAGCATAAAAACATCGTCATTTAGTGTCATGTAGCTACAGCCATTTTACCAACAAATATTATCAAAGGAGGTGGATCCCTTTGGTCTGATTATTTAGCTCTTAAGCCACCAAAGTGTGGACACCCCATGCATTTGAACCTCCTTATTATGCACTGCACGACCTTCTCCGACCCCACACTTAGCTGGTTTAGTAGAAATCAATGCTCGGCCACATCCACTGATGTTACAGGGCAAGAAGGGCAGAAAAGCCTAATTGGATTCTCATTGTTCTCTAACCTAAAGGGCTCTGTGTTTGCCAGCGATGAGAGAAAATCGGATTAGTGCAGCGCTCTTTTTTTTTTTTGCCAGATTCTGCTCTATTCAGTATTCTGTAAAATGTAACCTGAAGTGGAAGCAGAGAGGGAAGCTGAGAACTTCCTGTCAACACCTCCCACACGTACTGTTTCCAATCCCACATGTGGTTGTGTAATAAATGTACGGACGCAATATATGTTTGAAGGAACTTGCCCGCCGTCTACTGACACTTTTCTGAAAGAAAGGTCATATTAATTTAAAGAAAAAGACTCTTGAGAGAGTTCATATTATAGCAAAGAAAATCCATAAGCTTTCACAGCAACACTTTGTTCCATATCGGATGAGAAAATATTAACTCATTTGGATGGATTTTCAGTAAAAGCAGACATGTGCAAACTAAGGCACGGGGGCCTGATGCAGCCCATGCAGCTTTGTAATCGGGCCCTCCAAACTGGTCCAAATTACTATAATATAGTGGTCTCATGCAGCACATTCTCTTCAGGAGAGACACGGATGGACAGGATCGGGAATGAGGTGATTTGAGGGACAACACAGACAGGAAGGTTTGGAGAAAAAAAAAAGACAGATTGAGATGGTTTGGACATGTTCAGAGGAGGGACAGTGGATACATTGGTAGAAGAATGATCCTAGAGATGGAGCTACCAGGTAGGAAACAAAGAGGAGATTGATGGATGCAGTGAAGGAGGACGTGGAGTCGGAGTTAGTGTAGAAGATACAGAGGACAGGGGGAGATGGAGAATGATGATTCGCTGTAGCAACCCCTTGAAAAAGGAAGAAGCTGAAAGAAAAGAAGAGGAAATAGTTTCATAAACCATAACTGGTTACTGCAGACGAGACCAGGTGTCTAGTCAGGGTCCTGAGTTTGATTCCCAGAGTTGTGTTAATCCCCCACCATAAGACACATTGGATTAGAGCAGGGGTGTCCAAACTGTTCCACAAAGGTCGGTGTGGCTGCTGGTTTTTGTTCCAACCAACCAAGAGCTCATAGCTTGACCAATCAGGTGTCTGATGACTGTGATCAGTTGATTAAACCTGTCAACTCAGGTGTGCTGCTGCTGCTGCTGCCTGGTTGGAACAAAAACCTGCAGCCACAGTGGCCCTCTGTGGAACAGTTTGGACACCCCTGGATTAGAAAGTCCACTAAATGCATAAATGTAACTGTGAGTATAATTAGTTTGTATTGTGGTTGGACTCCTGGCTTACCTCTGCATTGGCCTCAATTTTCTAGCGATGACATCAATAGAACCAAGAGCGTTTTATCACATTATGTATAACTTTTAAATGAGATTTTTCTTAGTCCTTAGCTCTCCTGTGGTGAAAAACAAAAACTCACCCGTGAGTCAAAAGGTTTGCTCAACACCTGATACAGGAACATTTAGTTCTGTTTCGTTCTTTCCAAAACTAAATAATGCTGCAGAAATGGTGAATGGATGTTTTTCTCTAATTGAAAAACCATGTGTATTTTGTGCTTCCCTTACATGTTAGTAACCTCCCTCTATTTGTCATTCTTGGTGGAGATATCACAATGTACAAGGAACAGGGAGGGACGAATGTAAATAAAGTCTCTTCTTCTCTGTCTACATCTCTCTCTCTTTCTTTCCCACAGGGGCAGTTTGTCTCCGTGACCGCCTGACATCTCGTTTCTGCCAGACCCTATATGTGCTCGGCCGCTGCCGCCTGGCCAATGTTCAGACGCAGTGCTGCAGAACCTGCAGTCGCCTTTCTCGCCTCCGCATCTCCTCCCGCAATTAGGGTGTAGGTGAATGAACACGGACAGGCCTCATTACCAGGGCAACTGAGAGCACCACACGGTGATGAAATATTCCGCTAAATGGTCATTTCTGTACAAACCCCTTCACTGAGCCTCTTCAGGGTAACTTCACCACTACAGGCTAATGATAAACTCCTCTGCACCTTTTGTGTTGGTGGGATTATTCTTATGGGCTGAAAACAGTTGGACAAACAGATACAGATGGTCTTTGTTCTGGGAAGATAATGAGGACGTAAACGTCTGTTTGCACTTTGAAAACGTAATTCCTTGCTGTCAGACCGGCCTTATATGTATCTGCATTTACTGGGAACAGAAATGTTATGCTGAGAAAATGACTACCACCACTTTTGTCATAGAGTATAATAATCATCCTATGATAGTATAGTTAAACAGCTTCCCTGTTTTTTTTTTTGGTACAATGCTCTCATTAAAATGGCAGCAGCAAAAACTGGACACAATGTAACCGCAACCAAGATGTGAATTTCTTTTTCAGTGCTTCACAGATGATGTGGCACATGTTTGACAAATCCCAAAAGCCATTTGTGCATAAATGCCTCATGTGATGCAAATAAACTGCAGACTGTTTTGACCAAATCCCTGCCTTATTGCAGTTAGTGGATTTTACTGTGACATCTTCTGGACCGACCAAGGATGGATGTAACATTCATGTCTATTTTCCCAAAACAGCTTAGATTAACTACCGTCAGACCTCTTCCCCCTTCACACAACACAGATTTCCTCAAATTACTTTTTTGTTATTGCCCAATTATGTTGAAATTAAAATGTCTCTTGCTGTGACCACCCTCTAATAGATCTGTTACTCCAATACCACCACCCGAGAGAAGAGGAGTGCAAAAACACAACAGATCCTCTATGATTCTAATCAAAGTCCATCCATGACAGTGGATGGACAGTCCATCCATGACATTTAAAACAGCCAAAAACGTCCACTTAGTCAGAACAATGTCCTCTATAGAGGTCAATAACTAGAAATAAAACTTGCTGAAAGCTCTGATTTTTAATTATAATTTCTGTCTGCACTGGGCAGGATATTAGGGAATTGAAAAGGATAGACATTTATGGGAATGCTATATCTATCTTCCATCTTTACTGTTATTCCGATATGGCAAAAAAAAAAAAAAAGAAATATTCCCATTTATCCAAAACACTTTGGTTCATCTTGAATGTTTGTCAAGGGAACCAAACTGTGAAGGTTTCAGGAACTCAGCTGTGATTGAAGAGGAAGTGAACGTCCTATTATCTGATCTTTTTGCTTTATATAAAATGTTTATGTTTTTTTTACCAAGTTTAGTTTAAATGGCAACAGATGAAATGCAGAAAACTCATGGTGCTTGAGACCAACCAGGCTCGGCCCAGATGTTTTGGGTCAGGTATTGGCTGGTCCAGTACCTTTTGCACTGCGTTGGCACCTTTTTATTAATGGGAAATATTCATCAGTTTTAGCTGCAGATTATCTTTATGTTCTTTGATAAACATAGACCTTAAAAGTGTGTGTAGGTGTATGTTTGGAACTGAATTTTGCTTATCAGAAAGGACAGACAGTATCTGTTAACATGGTTTAATTTCACCTTCAATAAATAAACAACAACAACATCCCAGTAATCTTGTGAAAGTAATTTATTACTGATGTACACAAGTAATTCTTGATGAAAAAAGGTGATAAATTACAGGAATTATTTTTTTTATTGGGTACAATAAATAGCAGGCATTAGGAAAGAAATGGAAAATAATAGAGCTCTTAGAGCATGTTATATAAGTAGCATTAGGCTGGGAGTCAACATATGGAATGACTGTCTGCAGCATGTTGTGTTGTACTTTGTTTTGAGTGTTAAATGTCACTCGAAATTATAATAACTTCAGGTCAAATAATTAGTCTGAGACACAAAACAAGCAATCACCTTCTGCATCAGATTGAATCAGTATAATAACTCATTAACAGGCTGTAAAACCTGGAACATTTTCATTTTGTGAATTATGTTTGATGCAGAAACGAATTATCAGTAATCAACTGGTGGCAGCGTCACCATCTTAGTGAATTCCTCATAGTTCACCTTCCCATTTGACTTGACGTTGGCCTCTTTGAAAAGCTCATCCACTAAACAAAGACAGAGAAGAGACTTTTGTTAGTGTCGCCCTGAAAAGTCCACTTCGCTGCAGGTTAAAATGTCAATGTTTTTCATTTCATTTGTGAGACAAACTGTGTTGGTGAAACCAAATGTTAAATTTGCCTTGTTAATTGACTTTTGTATAAATTAACATTAGTGATAAGGCTTCACTCCTGATTGGATCCTGAACCTAATTATACACAGACAATGTTACCAAAGCCTTTTGTTTTTGTTTTTGTTTTTCTTGCAGTCAACAGTCCATTCTCCTTCAGCCTTGTCCTTTTTCAGGGGTCACCAAAGCAAATAAATTTTTTTCCACCTCCCTCTGTCCTCTGTCTAACTCCAACTACCTCCATGTCCTCCCTCACTGCATCCATTAATCTCCTCTTTGTCTCCTACCTGGTAGCTCCATCTCTAGGATCATTCTTTTACCAATTTATCCACTGTCCCTTCTCTGAATATGTCCAAACCATCTCAATCTGTCTTCTCTAGCTTTTTTCTCCAAACCTTCCTGTCTGTGTTGTCCTTCATTGAGAATATACAGTATACATATATATATTTATATATATATATATATAAGTAAGTAATAGGTAAAAACACCAAGCTTCAAAATGCTCTTAGAGAAGTTTCTTTTTATAGTAAAGTAACATTGTGGCAGCAGAGCTATTTTCTCTGTGTAGGTGGTGCCATTAGAGCGTAAAAGCTCAATTGACCATTTTTTTTCTGTTCTTTTATTAAAGTGCTATCAGTAAGTGCGACCTTGTTGGAATCCAACAATATGATGGATGTGTTTCCACAGGTAAAGGCACGAAGTGCATGAATGATTACATTTAGGCTTTGAAAACGCCATCAACCTCAAGCCAGGAGAAAATGACTTCTACAAAAAAGGATTAATAAGAAATTAACGTAGGTTTTTAAACAGGTTTTATGACTTGTTCAAACACATGAGCCTTGGTTTAGTGAATGTATTGTTAATTTAAATCAGAGGTATCATCTTTGTTCTTTTATCCTTTACCGGGTGGCAGGGGCATGAGTCTCCACAACTGCCACCTAAATCACACTTCACCATAATGTGAACCCATTGGAAGATCAGACATATAGTATTTTCTAATTGGTTGGAGAAAACTACTAAGTTAAGGCAGAAAAACATTCCTACATCCATCATAGATTATTTTTTATCCTTAGATTAATGACATTGATTTGTTTTAAGTCTGATGCAGTTGATATCTATTGACGGACAAAAGCTGATGCAAACACCACACCTTGTTTCACTTAGTGTGTTTTTGGTCTATTGTTGTCACTATAATTGTGAAACCTAGCATTAATACTCTAAACTGCACACATAACGTTTATTTCTGAGTGTTAATGGTTACTTGTCTCAGTAGTTGTCCCAGCGATGGACTGATTAAAGTGATTATAGTTAGTCTGGCTCCATCTGCATTGCTGAAAGGGATAATAGATTACAAGTTAATGAAACAACTGGATGAGGTTCACCAACCATGAATCCCATCCAAAAACTCCTCATCATCTGAACTGTGTGCTTAAACCTATTCACCTGTCACACCTGGACCAGCTGATGAACTCAAACAGTCCTTGGCCCCAGCTGGAACTAACAGACAGTAATAAGAACCTTTGACATTTGACTGACTGCAGATCAGCAGCTGGGATGGTGTGAACGAGGTGTTATGTTGTTAATGTGGTTAGCCCAGACTCTATGTATACAGTATATGACAATGACGTGGCCTTCATGTACAACCATATGTTGGGAATTTACATTTTCTCTGTTTACAGCCTAACATTGATCTTAACACTGAAGGTGGCGCCAATGTAAACTCCGTGCCTGCTAGTTACCCTCAAGATGCAGAGGAGAATTTTTTTGAATCAACTTTTAAGGCTGCCAGACCAAGGTTTGTCAATGTTTTCCCAGACATTTTCAGTCAGCCCTCTGTCCCAGGCCACTGCCCACACGTCTAGGTCTGCCATTGACAACCTAACATTTATCTTGACTCTGAAGGTGGCGCTAATGTAAACTCTGTGCCTGCTAGTTAACCCTATAAATGCAGAGGAGATTTTTTTTTATCAACTGGCAGACCAAGGTTTGTAAATGTTTTCTCAGACATATTCAGTCAGCCCTGTGTCCCAGGCCACTGATCCACACCAGGAAAGAATCCATCATTTCAGACTCAAACAAAGTATCAGCTCCAGGGTCTGTGACAGAATTGACTTTCTTCCTAGTAAATATAGTCTAAAATCCCCTGCTGCCACCATAGTCTCCTTGATTCTCTGGTCACTATTAAAACAGTAGGAATTAAAGTTAGAGCAGGCACATAATCTAAATGTCTACTTCTAATTTAATTATTTATTAACCAGGAATTTGTAATTAGCTTTAGAGATATTTCCCAGCAGGATTTTGAATTTATATAAGGGGGAAAATAATTCTACCCTGCAGGTACATTAGTTTGACTTGCATGACTTTTAAAGTTTGCCCATGCTTATTTAGATTGTATGTGTCAAACTCAAGGCCCGGGGGCCAAATACCGTCTATCAAGTCTTTTTGTGTGGCCCACAGGAGTTTACAAACATATCCTTAGATTCACAGGGTTTGAAAAAGGTAACAAAGAAGCACAACCCTGATTCTTCCCACGGGGAAAATAAAAGGAGAAGACGTTGTTTGTTTTTATCATTCAAGGAATTAAATAAGCAATTGCATAAAAGA
Source organism: Paraplagusia blochii (assembly GCA_016785265.1). Lineage (NCBI taxonomy): Eukaryota > Metazoa > Chordata > Actinopteri > Pleuronectiformes > Cynoglossidae > Paraplagusia > Paraplagusia blochii. Next base: position 2,285 of record JAFBJS010007644.1, on the reverse strand, counting down.
GAAGCCGTTTCCTCCATTGTCTTTTCAATGATATGTATGCAATATAGGTCAAAATTGTATTTTGTTTGTTTTAGACCACGTTAAACTTATTGTCAATGCAGTTCCCCTTGAAGGGCCAGTTATAACTATAACTTTAGACAGAAAACAAAAAAATATATAATCAATTCTATCCAAATTCAGTCAATCTGCAAAATCAGAGGACATTTGTTATTCTTTTATTTTAAAATGAATCGTGAGCATTTTTTTAGCTTAAAATGTAGACATAACTAGTAGTTTCTAGGTCCTCCGATTACTGCCTCTCACGAAACCAGAATGTTGTGTATTAGTGAGTGGATGTCCAAAGCTGGGAAATCAGCAAACCTGCATTAATTTTCAAAGTCAACCTAATATCATCCTAGGTTTCAAAGAATCTAGAGAAAAGCCTTGGGGACTGTGGCCAAGTCAATTACCAACACAGAATGCAGGTGACATTTGATCCCTTAGACAGGACTGCATGTCCATGTAGAGAACTGGATTTAGACGTCAACATGTCACATCCTGTTCGGACCAGTTTAGCTCTAATGGACTGACACAAAGACTACTTGACTAGACTGAATTGGAAACAGTTTTTTTTTTTTCCCTGAGTCATTTTTGTGATGACCTAAAGCAGACATGGCAAACCTAGTGCAGGAAAAGCCAAAGTGCGTGCAGGTTTTTGTTCCAACCAACAGAGAACGCATACAGTCATGGAAAAAATGATTAGACCACTCTGCTGTTTTCTTCAATTCCTTGTTCATCTTAATGCCTTGTTCCACTAAAGGTGGAAACAATTAACAAAAAACCATGCAATGACTGAAAGCATTGTATTTGTCAGTACAATGTTATTGCTAGTGATGTAGGAACGGAAGTGACTTTTGTCACTGTCAATAAAACCATGCAAAATGACCACAAATCAGCTCTGAAATTAAACTGAATTATGAGCCTTTTTTGTTGTTATTATATTTGTCCAGATTAATGTAGATTAAGTGGAAGCAGACTTTTAAATGGACAAGAAATTAAAGAAAGAGTGGTCTAATCATTTTTTCCATGACTGCAGTTTGACCAATCAGTTGTCTGGTGACTGAGATCAGTTGAATAAATCCATCAACAAGGTGTTCTGCTTGGTTGGAACAGAAACCTGCAGCCCCTGAGGCTCGTCCTGGAGGCGAAAAGGACGATCCAGATTTCCATCCTCGTATAATTAAATGTCTAGTGTCTGTGGTGGTATCAGGGTGCGTTAGTGTCACATTCATGGCCCACTTTACAGAAGAGAAGACTCCGGTAATGACACCGTATACATTTATAGAGCGACATCTGCTGCAGTCCACACAGTGTCTCACTGAAATCTTAACCAGACAAGTGGCTCTATGCCTGTGAAATGAAAATATGTGGTGCTTTAGGAAGCACAAAAATCAGTTACCAAGTCTTGCTTTAAGAAAGTGTTCAGGCAGTTTGATTTCTTCTTATTTCTATTCTTCACAAAATAAAGAAATAATTTACTGAAGATTAACTGAAGTCCAATCAGTAAAAATATCAAAATATTCAACAACCGTGGCATTGGCAGAAAAAACAGTAAACAGCTTTTTAGATCAACACTGCTGGGAATTTGAATGCTTTCTTTCTGGGATTTTATGTGACAAATTCATTTATGTATCCATCAAACACTTCTGTGACAGAGTGATCAGCTTTTTCTTCAGTGACTGGGATTTTCATCCATCATCGTCTTTTTTCCCCTGAAGCTGTTTCTCTCCAGAGATGTTTATCTCCTTTGTCTTATTTTTATCTGATTGTCACTTCAACAGTGTCTTTCGTCACTCTGGATATAAAGAAGAAAGCATCTTATCTTCTGATCTAATCTGTTTGGCTTCACTGGAATTATCTGTCAGATATGTGTTTTCCTTTCTATTAATTCCTGTTAGAATCGAATGACGATGTTGGATGTCTGTGTCTCCCAGCGTTCTTTACCTTCTCTGTCAGTGAGTTTCTCTCCCAACATGGTGAGCTTCGCTCGGAGCTCAGACGCCTGAATGAACCCCTTCTTCTGCTTATCTGTCATCCTTAAAGCTTCCAAGATTTCCGTCTTGGGGTCTTCTTGTTGCATCTGTCGATGCATCATTGTCAGGAAGGACGAGAAGTCGATCTCTCCCGTCTTGTCTGAACCAGAATGTATCAAAGGGAAAAGGCTGCATGTTATTATTGTAATTATCTAAGTTGAAATGAAATGAAGAGGTGGAAATGTTGAGATTTAATGTTATCCTATGACAAAA
>JAFBJS010007638.1:233107-257440 GCA_016785265.1 Paraplagusia blochii | reverse complement strand
GGACTGCATTCACACATTAGCATGATTTGCAGTCCACCCACGCTTTTTTTTTTTTCAAAAAGGCAGTCTAACGTGTCTCCAAATGCCCCACCGAGAGCTCATTTCACGGCGCACACTGCTGACCTATGGCACGGCGTATATGTAGTGCTTGTTGCGCGTATGACAGATTCCCATGCATATTCATAGCTACATATGGCCCATCAGAATGAAGCCTGTCTACTCCATGGTGACTCCATGGTGTCTGCCCATGGGGCAGTTCATTACTGGGAGTTCTCAGCTGGGTCCAGTTCATCCCTTAGAACTTGATTTGATCTAAATGGGTGGTTGGTTAGAATATTTCTTAGTTCTGGATGCTTTTCTGTGTTTTTGTTGGACACCGCACTGGGGGGTGGGATGGTGTCTGTGGGAAGTGTGTGTAAATGGTGGAGGTGGTGCCATTCTGTGTTTGTGCATGTACTTGTGTCTTTGAGCGATGTGTGGGAGTGTGTGTACGCTGTGTGTGTGCGATGGCACACGCTCACAGGCGTTTTTTTTTCTTATTTTTTTTTTCCTCTGTGTTGTTTGCGAGGTGAGAAAAGAGAAAAGTGGAGTCCCTCAGCATGCCTCCACCTCCTCTTGCTCCATCTGCCCATTTCGCTCAGTTCTCCATAAATTAAAAACGCTCTACATCTGCTTTGGGGTACATTGTTAGTTGTGTGCATTTGGTGGTTCCTCTGTTCATGAAAAATTAAACACTTTCCTGCAGTCGATTATTCCCCCCCACGTCTGAACGCCCCTCTGCAGCAAACAAGACAGAGGTGCATGATTCACCCCATCGTGCTTAGAAGACCGGGCCTGAGGCTGGAGGGGAGGAGTGTGAAGAACATCAAGAAAAAAAAAAAGTAATTAACATCTGTTCTGTTCATGGTTATGGTTAAAAAAAAAAACAAGTAAATCCAGGAGAGCATCAAGATCTGCTTTCACAGCAGAAACACAGGACGACATTGTGAAGAACGGTGGCAACGCAATCAAGTGATTAACATTTACGGTGGATATAAAGCGACAACACATCTGGTAAAATAGAAAGATGTAAAAGCAAAACCAAAGCCAAGACGTTTAATACTATTACTTTTCTACACGTCATCATAAAAAGACCCGTTTAAAAGGTTTGGAGACTACCAAGCTGAACTGCCCCCAAACTAAATCACAGCAGGGATTGTTTTGCCATTTTGGAATGAAATCTCCATTGAAAATGTACAGCCTTCTCAATTTTGTGCAACAAATGACTGATTTTTCTTAAAGGGATCCTGACATTTTGACTCAATATGTTTACTGTACTAAACTGACCGTTCAATCAAAACTTGGGAGGTCCGTTGATATCCTTGGGCCGGTATTATGTAAAATTGGTAGGATCACAATTCGTTTTTCGTCCAATATTGATGCCTGAGTCTCTTCACATTGGCTGGAATTGACCAAAGGACACTGAGGCGTTTATCAGAATTTTAAAAGAAACTGCTGCATATGTCTATATAAACTAATATCAGAATGAAAAATAAAGGTGGATAATATCGGCAAAATTGGATATCGGCAAATGACCCCACTAGACTCTAGTAGTTTTAAAAGAGGTCCTCTGTAAGGTAGCCAATGACTGAACTACATACAGGTCATTTGACTGCACTAGCACAAAATCTTAAAAAAAAAATCCATATACAAAAGCTGAAGGTTACATTTTGATCGATATACAGGGGTTACTTGGCAGCTATTACTTCCAAAGGGACAAAATACATTCCTGGACAGACTCCCTGCAGGCCAGAAAATGTAAAATTACAATTTTGTCCAACATTATTTATCAGACAATATTTTGGACTTCTTTTGTGGGCTGGATTAAAGGGATGAGGCGGTCACATTTGGCCTGCGAGTAATCACTTAATGATCATCGTTGTTGGTGATAAAGAGGAGATACAAGTACTTATACAGTTATAAGTACTACTGTAGGTACAGGTTCTACATGAGGGATAATATTAAGGAAGAAAAGTAAAGCAAACTCCTTCTCATTGTGACATTGTGATTCACATCACTGCACACAGTGAACTTTTACCTGGGTTCTTAACCATAATGACTGAAGTGGACTGCTGCTGAGCCAGCACCCTGGGACCAGTGTGGGGGGACCATGCTTAGGGCACAACCAACTGCCCTTCTTCAGGGGTTTCAAACTTGCGGCCCACAGGTCATTTGTGGCTCATGGAGCGTTATTGTGTGGGCCCTGCCTTGTTGTGAAAGTTTAATGTGCAGCCCACAAGATTCATAGAGGCTTTAAAATGCAAGTCAACAATATTGAAAAATGGTCATGTTGGATGAACTCAGTGGTGAACCCTGCTCTGGATGAACGCAATGAAAACTTTGCTTTGTTGCACAAATCACTTTTATCCAACATTGTTTTGTCATTTATAGAGACCAGTGTTGATCGACGGTCAGGTTAATAACGGACTGATGACGCATGTTCAACAGAAAATACATGAACATGAACTGTTATGATCTGAACTTACATATACATATACATACATATATACATATATACACATATATACACATATACATACATACATATATACATACATATATACATACATACATACATATACTCATGTATACACATATATACATTTATACACACATATGTTTCCTTACATACACACATATACTAGTTTATACACATGTATTCTTCTTCTCCCTCTAACATATATATGTATGCATACATATATACACATTTATACATATGATCTGAACTTACATATACATATACATACATATATATACACATATATACATATATACACATATATACACATATACACACATATATACACATATACACATATATACACATATACACATATATACACATATATACATATATATACATATATACACATATACATACATATATACACATATACATACATATATACACATATACATACATATGTGTATATATATACATATACATACATACACACACACACACACACATTTTTATATATATATATATATATATATATATATATATTTTTCTCCCAATATACCCACTCTCCCTCCTCTGAACATGTCCACACCATCTCATTCTGTCTTCTCTAGCTTCTTTGTCTTCCTCGATTTCATTGTACCCCCCAATGTACAGTGACAATGAAGGACTATTGTATTCTATTCTGATGCAGCCCTTTGGTGAGCCCTGATCTACTTGTTTCCATCACTAAATGGATCCATCATTGGTAAAGACCTGACTGATAAAATATTCTTCCCGGGAAGTTGGAGCATCTGTATGCACGGACAGCGATTGTATGTACCAGGAGATGAATGGATATTTTAAAGTACAGTGGAGCTAATTGGGACAAAAGGGACCAGAGGACGACCCTGGGAGCGGCCGGCCTTGAGTGGAATAATGAGTTTAATCAGAGGTTGTGGTCACAGTGTTGCCCTATACAGAACACCCAGGCCGCTGGGGAGGACCTGTGTTTGTCTTTGACATTAACATGCGCGGCTTCAGGGCACTCATATTTGGACACGGCTTGGCGAGTGTGAGCCTCGTAGCAGAACAGGTGTTGCCGGCCGATGAGGACATCAATCTCTTCCTGGTCCGTCTCTGTTGGATTCAGGGTTAATTATCGTCAAATAAGCCATTAAGGAGAGGGATGGAGCAGAGAGGACGAGGGGCGTCTAACCTTGGCGGGAGAGGCGCAGCTGTGTAGCCCAGTTAAGATAGGATTTGTCATGTTGCTACGGTACCAACTTATGCTAACAGAACTTTTGTTTTAGAGGTAAAGAGCAAGATGTGAGCAACCTTGATTTAAAGCCTAATATTTGATATACTAATGTTTCTTATTTGCTTTAATATCCTTTCATGAAAGATTTTTGAGTTTAATACAGTCAAATTGAACAACACTTCTATGTCAGAATGAAGTGAAATGTTAAAAACACAATTTTGTCAAGAGGAAAGAAAGGGGATTATGTGCAGCTTTTTACGCACCTGGTTAAGCGTTTGGTAATAAAAAGCCATATTTCTGTGCCTGTAGTCTATTAACAAACCACATTGTGTTCCACCAGCCTGTTCCATTGGGAACATGGTTGCCCAGACAGGGAGGGAGGGAACGCTGTTTGGGGTTCAGCCATATATGTTTGAGAAAGAGTCAGATCAAGAAGAAGCTCCAGAAGGCAGTCCAGATATTCAGGTATATATATATATATATATATATATATATGTCAAATTGTTCAGTGTATTGTAAATTTGTAGGGTTTTTTTCTTTCCCTGGGTAGTTTTGTCCTTACCCTGGCTGAGGGTCTAAGGACAGAGGATGTTACCAACCCTGTAAAGCTCTATGTGACAAATCTGATTTGTAAATGTGGGCTATATAAATAAAGTTTGATTGATTGATCATAACCTAGTACATATGGGAGCCATAACACATTAATCCACAACACAAGCTGGACATGGTGGTTTATGTCATTCAATGTGCTGAGCAGTGTGTGGACTGGGGAGACACAGGCATGGTCTAACCGAGGACAGCTAACACCTCAGGTCAGGATTCAGTCGTCCAACCACACTTGAAGGCTACAAATCACTCTTTTAAAGGCAATGCTCAAAGTTAAGCCGAGAAGATAGAGGGTTTGAGAGAGGGGTAAAAGAAACCATATTTGTCAACCTGAACCCGGATCTATGACCAACTTACAAAGCCATTTTGGGAACAATACTCAAAGATGATGATGACTGTAACGACCCATCAATACCCACACAACGAGTCTTAACCCACTTTACAGGTGAACCCAGGTCCAACCAACAGGAGGGACCTGAAACACCCCTCTCTCCTCACTCACAGGATGTAACTTCTGTTACTCCCCACAGAACTAAAGAAGCCACTTGGATAAGAAACGTTTAAAAAATACTTGATGTCCAGATGCCTAGAAAAACTCCTCATTGACATGTCAACACATCATGGACATGGACATGTTCAAATGTCATACATACAGCGTTGCATGACAAGTTGGCCATTGCTCTTGCCACCCAATATGGAACAATGGGATACAACTGTCTTAATAAATCCTCAGTGTCTCACTGTTATAATAAAGATAACAGTGAGACACTAAGTCAGGCATGGCCAAATTAAGGCCCGTGGGCTGGATGCTGCCCATTGAGCTTTTTAATGCGACCCACCAATCTTGTCCAAATTTAATAATTTTTTTATATTTTCATTTTGCTGCCTTTTCCCTGTAATAATGTGTTTCTCCAGTAGATGTCGTCATAAAGGCTAATAGAAATGTAGGATTTTAGGTTTTATATATGACATTTATCTTAGTTCAATCTTTCTACGATCCATCTTTCTGCTCTGGTCCAATTTTAGGACCAATTGTGTGAGTCAAAAATTTTCCCCATGCTTGCAAAAGGTTGATGAAACCTATTTATTTATTATATTTATTATAATTAAAAATACAGTTCTTCGCACTAACACGAATTTCAACCCTTAAACATAATCACTGCAGTAAACCTTGTGTCCTCTGACTCCACATACTGTGCAACCCGCCCAGCCCAAACTGCAAGAATGTTAGTTTTGTAGAAGTTTTGTTTTTTCAGCACCTATCAGCCAAAAAGTCTTCTCCGTTCCTGACAGACCGTTGAAAAACTGCAGATACTTAGCCTGGGGAGGGGGCATTAAACAATGCAGGTCATTCACAGAAACTGGGTTAAAGGGTGAACGACCTGCACTGTTGAATATAATGAGTCACTAGACAGTAATCAGCCCGTAGAGGCTACTGTAAAAACCTGGGGCCCTCACGTACTGTAGTAACACACGTTAAAGGTTACGCTCAGGCTGCTTTCAACACATGGTGGAATGAAAAAAAAAAAAAAGTTAAACTGAAAAACCTTGCAATTTACACTAAAGCTTCTACAAAGGAAAATTCCTGCCTGTATTCCCTGATGCAAAATGGCATTCAGTGTCCAGAAAACTCAAATATCACTGTATGCTGATGATGACACACTACATTATTTTGTTGAAAAATATCACAGCTACAGCCACTCAAAGGTACACTATCCACAGAACTAAATTATAAAAAAAAAAGATGAAAACAAATAGTGAACCATGTCTTGTTACTTATTTAATCTGTTTTATTAAAAAATATAAATATATATTTTATAAACACACAAATTCCAAGGCTCAGTCGAGTCTGGTTGAAAATCTGGTATCATTTTGAGGTTTATCTTGGTCCATAAATTATTTCAAACTCTACACATTTTTCCTTGTAACACCCAGTGATTAATGCCGGACACACAGAGGCAGTGAGCGTCTGGGCGTGAGGCAGTTTTGCTTGTTCAACAGTCGTAAATTTCACTGGGGCCCCGGATTCAAACCGACAACTGTCTATGTACAAGCCAGATCTTTAAACCACTAGGGGACTGTATCTACAGGCCGAGTGAAGCGTACATATTTTTTCCATCTGTGGAATACTCACCATTATGGACGTCACTATGGTAACACGACACTGAATTACCAAGCAATACACCAGGAGTCAGGACTGACAGATTGGTTTAGCTGTCAATCAATCAAACATCAGTCAGTCAGTGTGTTGTCAAAACGTTTTGCCGGAAAACAGTTCCCTGTCCATTAAACTGGACAGAGTTTCCCTAAATCAGCGGTCACTAACTTTTTTGAAACCAAGAGCCACTATTTGTTTATTAAAAAAGAAAAAGTTCTGGGGTGTACAATAGTGACCACTCCTCTGATCATCATGATTGAACCCATTAGAATATAATTTTAAGTGTAACCTCTGCTCAAAAAGCACAGGAACAGAAGAGTTCCCACCTTTTTGGACTAGTTCTGGTTTTTGGAACACACTCGATGGGCACCTCAAGTAGACCATCGGCCTACCAGGAGCCCCGGGCACCAGGTTGGTCAGCCTGTCCAAAATTGTCCACACAGGTTCCTTGAACTCTTGGACTCAGACCAAGCTCCTAGAAAGGTCACATAAGTGAATGTTTATGGTGCCCCCTGCTGGGAGGAAGCATCCTCTAACCTCATAAAAAAAAAAAAATATTGGGTATTATTGGTGGTGCCAAACCATGGTCAGATGGCTGTTTGTATGATTGTTCTAAAATGTAAAGGATTGTTTACTTGGAAGAAAAACTGTTTTTCTTCACACTCTGGAAAAATTCCATGTTGCCCAGCACGTATAGACATATATGAGCAATGCAGTTATTGGTGCCAGTTGAAGGGTGTGAAATATGTCCTCTTTATAAGTGGGGGTGAGGAAGAGGCGAGAAGTAAATGCAACATAAAGAAGGTTTTTGTATATTTCAGGGAATTAATTAAGATGTGTAAAGTTTCACTAGAATGCATAACGATTACGTTTGTTCTTAAAGACACGAGATTGACATATAGTGACAGGACACGACTCTTCTCTGAGTTAGAAAATAATCTGTCATAACATTTTAAGCTTTTTTTAGTGACAGAAATATCATGAGAATCAAGAACTTGTAAACCATGCACTGAAATATATTGTGGGCAGCTTGATGCAGGAGAGAGTCTTTACAATGGCTTTACTTGTTATGGACTCACATGGACAATAAACGGAAAATCAACATTAAGTCATGGTGGTGCACCTGCAAAAACACCATTGGTACATTGAACAAACAACATCCATAGGGTACCAGAAAAACAAAGAGAACATGATAAGGAACATTATCATAACAATAATCCACAAAACTGTGCTCCCATGAGCCCTTGGGCCAATAGCGCACCTCCATTTGCTACAATATGAAAAAACAGAACTTTTGAGAATACCATAGTGGCAATGTTAACCATCACGGGCATCTGCCAAGAGTCGAAACAAATACTTTAACTGAAGACACAAGGTAGGGACAATAAGGACGATAAGAAATCAAATCCATGAGTCAATCATCTATGGAATCATTAAATTCTCATCAATTCCCATCATAGAGATCCATACTGACATAAAGCATTCCCATAAAGTGCACCGTTTTATGTCACTGCACCTTTACTCCATCCCATTGTGGATCACTTGATAATGCATGAATGGAAAATGCTATTAGAGGGATTTTTTTTCTTTTTTTCCCACTCTTGCTCTTAACATATTAATTGGCATTACAGCACATGCAGGACTCTACAGTAAATTGTATCAGGGGAAGTCAGTGACACCTGACCTATTGAAAATTTTACAGTGTGCCTTATACCTTCATTTATCTACTCAATGTTCCCATGAATATTTAAGTCTGGCAATTAAACCCTAGCTGACCTGCAGGATGCAGCTGGACAGGCCCTGTCAAACCGCAGCATACACCACAACACAATCACAGCCTTGGGAAAAAATAAATAAATAAAAAAATCTCCAAAACGCCGACCTCCACAGTTCTCACGTCAAACCTGTGCATGCAGACGTACACGTCCTGTCAAAGTGTCACACGGTCTGAGTGACGCGGCGAGCTGATGACAGCAGCATCAGAGGTGTGTCATGTTTGTGTGAGCGTCACCGCTGTTTTCTGTTTAGTGAGTCTAAATGTTCAGGCTGGTGGGTGGGTGGAGAGGTGGAGGTGTGGTTGTAGTGATTCTACTATGTTATTCTATGGTTTAGTGCAGCGCTGAAGAGTAGCTTCACATTATACAGTATATATATGAGTAAAAGTGGAGCAGAAAAAGTCTCTTGAAAATCTGATACCATGCTGTGTGTTACATGTCTGATGTCTTTACACGTGTAGGCCACACATTTGTGAAACGCGGTGTGAAAAATCACATGTTAACGCCACAGAGTGTCTATAATTAATATTTCTGTGCTAATTCAAAGGGTTGGAGGAGTCACTGATGACAGTGTGGGGGCGCAGTATTCCAACAGTCTTCAAGTGATGGTGACATAATGCGCAATAAAGGCACGTTGTTCTTAATTCTTCTTTTTTATCTGTTTAAGCGGCTACTCAGTATTGTAGTATGATGAAAGAATCAAACCCACAACTCCATGTGTACAACTCCATTTATGATTTAGTTGATGCTCCTCTGACTTTACAATGTACTCCGTGGACTAGTGGTAGTATATACAGTTTTTTTATATATATATATATACTGTATAGTGTGTCATCATCAGCATACAGTGATATTTGTATATATATATATATATATACGTACATACATATATGCATATATAAATATACATATATGTACACATATACATATATACATACATATATAAGCATGTATTATAAATATTTGTATTTTTAACTTTATTTTTTTATTTTCCCGGCAGAGGCCTGTGTCTCTCAACTGGGCTAACTACCTGCAGGAAAGCTTGCAGTATGGTACAGTGTGATTTGAGTGGCAGTCATGGAGACTGCTGTTCCTGCAACCAAGCAACGATTAAGAAGATGAACATGAACGAAAGCCTGGGACCCACTGAAAGCAGCTCTGCGACCTACTTTTAGGTTGCGACCCATCAGTTGAGAATCATTGCAATTCACTTCCATGGAATTTTACAGCTGTGAACATATGTATATGTCTAGGTTTTATCTATTATTTTGATTATATTGTGATCCAGCAATGCAGAATTATTTTTTCAGGTTTAGTTTATTTTTCTTCTTCGTCCTCATCAGTTGCCAAGTTGCAGGGGCAGGAGTCTCCATGACTGCCACCCAAATCACAATGCACCACATATGTGAGTCAGGATGGTCCTTTAATCGGAGCACTTGGTGGATTTGGACCTGAATCCTTGCTGACCCAAGTCTGGCGCTTGACTGCTGGGCCACCACTGCCGCTAAAATCTTGCAAATTGTTAATAATTACAAAATCCATTATTTATGGTTAATCATTTGATATACCATTTTTTTTCCATAAACAAAATTATCCTCTCCATTCACTCAGAGATTTAAAAAATAGTTTAAGCTGTAAATCAATATTTTAGCTTATTTGGGCTTTTTTTTCTCCGACATAAATAGATGTAGAGGACATTTGGCTTTGCTTAAATGTGTAATGCCGTAAATCTGCCATATATTTGACTCGGTTATTGCTCTGTAATCAGGCAGAAATGCCCCGACTACTTCATAAAAGGCTGGGCAGTGGAGTGTAACCTGGAACTGACACATCTCTGCACTAATAATGCATGGAGTTCAACGTCTGTCAAACTCCCAGGCTACATTTAATGTTATTCCACACTAACAGGCTGACATATTCTTGGAAGAAAAATAAATAAATGTAGGATTTTTGCAGTTTTAGTGCAACAGCAGAATGTTTAAATAGATAAAGAAAATACTGATGCTGCCACTGTCGGTATATTTACAACGGAATATTGAAGTATTTGTCCTATGATAATGATTGCTGCTGAATTGTTGGTGCAGATGAATGTAAATAATAACTATTTTAATAAAAATCTGCGGGGTTACAAATACGCAGGCGTCTCCTTTTCCATTTCCAGAGTGAGCCGCGGTGTCTATAGGTCAGATTACTTTTTCATATGGTATAAAATATAAATGAGCCACGGCGTTTTCTACCCTCTAATCACTCTCTAATATTTTTATCACAGTGGCCGTGAGGAAGGAGAGGAGGAATGACTTCCCATTCTAATCATATTGTACATATACCCTCAGGTTAGAACCTTCCATTCTGCATGCCAGAAGAAAATGGCTTTCAAAGAAAAGAAGAAAAAAAAAGCCATGACATACTAAGTGTGATATATATGTAAAAAGAAAAAAAAAGTATTGGGGTTATTTATGGAGTGGATAATGTCGAACTCCAGCCCGTCAATCAAGAGAAATAGGGCAAGTCGTACGAGGGAGAAACTTTCTGCTCAAACTTCCGGTCCTTCAGCAAAACTCTGGTCGTAAATTCACAAACTGACTGATGTGAACTCTATTACCTTAAACTACCAGCAGAGGAGCCATCCTGAAATTACCTTCTACTTTTTCCTCCATTCATTATCAGCCCAGATCTGAGTTTCCATTATAAAAACCGTCTGGTTAGGAATACGCATCATTACAGTAAACGTTCACACGCCGCACCCCTCGGTGCAAGGGTTTCTGGGTGCACTATTATTCCACACAAATGGTGATCTCCACAGGCAATCTGCATGAAGCTGCCGTGTGTTTGCCATGGGAATAGAAACAGACACCTGTTTTTTTTTTTTTTCTTTTCTTTTTTTTCCACCCTCTATTACAGCGACCAAGCAGTCAGGCATATCAAAATAAGGGGGTAGGTATTATGCTTGTCAGGCATTGGGGACTAATATAACAGTTTCCCTTGTTGCCTCCATCATCACTGACATCTGTGACAGTAATCATACCTTAAATGGAATCACCATGGTGACGGCTTTTTTGGATTTACTCTATTTTTCTCTCAATACTTTGTCACTTCTGTGTTAGCTGGAGACAATTATTCCTGTCCAATGTTGAAAAATAAATATGTTGGACAGAAGTAGGCCCACGTCTGTGTGTATGTGTGTGTGTGTGTGTGTGTTTTAGTTGTTTTTCTTTTTTTAACCTTATGTTAAATTAAGTCACTGATTGTAATAACTGACAGGTTCTCTACAACCACCGGCGGTTCAGATTGACCTGTTGTCTAAATACATCCCAGGAGGACAGTTTTCAAATGTGTGATTTCATGTCCTGAGGGAAATAACAGCAGTTGTGAATGCCACACCGAGGATCTTCTCTGCTCCCGCGTTTTAATGGCAAGTCAAAATCGGCTGTGAAGCTGGAGGGGGCCAAAATAAGTCTTCGGGGGTCAAAAAGCTCCATATGGAAAAAAAAAAATGGGACAAAATCACTTCTGCAGTCAAACTCTCTTTTTTGTAAATTAATGATTAAAATGTAAAGGTAAACAACTTAACATTTAGTTTTTAGTAAATATGATGTGATACTGCCGCCCGGCATTGACATAAACAACTACTAGTAGTATTTTCCAGACTATCAGTCACACACCCAGGCAAAAAATGGAAAAAAAAGGTGCAAATTATTGTACATAAAACACACTATTGGCAGATGCAGTTTACTGCTGTACTCTTCCTAACTGACTTACAGTTTTATAATTATAAGAAACATGCTGTACATAAAACTGTGCAAAAGAACAGTTGCGCACATTAGTATCAGAATGACCTGGACCGCAGGCTGGCCAGTCCCGCAGACACAGTCTAGGTCAATAACAAATAGTTTTTCCTTATAGTGTTTTGTCAACTGAGATGTTGAGCTAGTGTTAAAGCCTGAGTCTTTGTCCTGAGATATAAGTTGATATTCCCATAGGTCCCAATGCAAATGATCGTAGTCGTACATTTCCTCTATGACGACATTAGCGCACAAAATATAGAAATCTGGGTGACCAGGTTCAAATCCACCAGCAGCCAAGTTACCACTGAGGTCCACTGAGCATGTCACTGTCCCCACTGGCAGCTCCCAGCTCCCCACTGTTCACACTGGTGATGGGCTAAATGCAGAGGTTACATTTTGTTGTGTGCAGTGGTGTGGATCACAATAACAAGGAGTTTGCTTTATATCCAGCCACAGATAGTCACACGCCATAGAGAACAGAAGTCCTGAGTCAAAGTGTCCATCAAGGTAGGCCCTTAATATAAAACACTGTGCTTTATTGAATTATAACAGTTCACAAAGTATTTGTACTGCAGTTTGCATTCATAAATATTACGTTTTTTTTATTTTAGTCAAAGTCTATATATATATAAACTATTCAAAGGAAACATATAGAGCTATACGTATATATATAATATTTATTTTACAACTAATTCATGTTAGGCTATATGAGAGACTTAATCATTTTCAATGATTATAATAATATTCTTCTTGCTATGCATTCTCTGCAAATCCGCTTCTTCTCATGTGACCAACTCCACTAATTAATCTGTGGCTGCATTAATACCATACCTTGATCAGACCGTGACACCGTACTTCATTAACCGAAGGTTTTTTTGTTTTGTTTTTTTTTACAGATTAAACTTCATTTTCATGTGAGTCGGGTCAGACGGAGCCACACAGCTGGGGGTTGGGGGAGGGACGAGGTTTTATTAAGTAGAGGAGGATAACATGCACGTATACACGTACATCTTTAATTGGCCGGTATGGCCATGCTGAGCAGGTGCTGATAAGGTCCCACATGAACTAGTCTTCATCAGTGTGTGGGTCTTGCACCAATGCCCGGACGATGTGCTTCAAACGTCCTCAGAGTAATTCAGTCTGTTCAACTCAGGCTTTTTAGGGTCTTCATTTAAGGAACCCTTTCACATAGGCTATTATAGGAAAAAAAACATTATTAATATTCACCAGAAATTACTAAGGAGAGCAGGGCAGAGCGTTTCCGCAGCCAGACGGATGCCCCCTTAAATCCGTCTTCAATTAGTCTTTGCTAAGTTACGTCTTCCAGCTGAATTCTGATTAGCTGATCTGGCAATTTACTCAGACTGAATGGAGAGCACTTGTTCTCCCTCCTGAGTGCAACCTCGCTGCTCTTGAGTGTTGAGAACCTTTGATCAGAGAGTCCGTATGACCCATAAAAGCCAATACCATTAGATCTGCAGCGACTCATCTGCTGAAAACTTTCTCCCTGTCCCTCAGGAAGACAATACACTGGTAAAATAAGAAACAAGAAAAAAAAGACAATGTTGCATAAATGTAAAGGGACGCAGATGACAGTGTGATTATGGGGTCTGCTGCTTGTGTTGTGTCTTTGTGGCTTGCTACTCCCCTCTTGTGGACAAGCGGGACATGAAGCTCCCTCAGAGTCTGACTGAGGTCCTGGCCTCCTTCTCTTTCCAACATCTTTCAAGATGATGAGAAGCAGGAACAGAAAATAGAAACAATATTAGTCTCCAGGTTGTCACCACACTGCAAAACACTGGGAGACATTTTTCAAAATAATTTTATCACCAAACAGAGTTCCTAGTTCACATCTCAGCCATTCGAGAGATTTCATCAGAGCGGTGTTGAAAGTTTTTGAACAGAACTAACACAAAAGGGATTTCTAGGTTTTTTAACTACAAGTAAATTAATTCCATAACAGTGCTACATATGTTGTTTTCTCAAAAGCAGTTACAAAAGGACGATGGCATTATGCTGTTTGCCGTTGGCAAGCAAGCTAAAATGTGCAGGTTGCAGGTGTCTATCCAGGATAATTTGTATTCATACAAACAATTTTAAATCTTGCAGCAAGATAATGCAAAGGGACTTAAGGCTCCAAGAGGCTCAGGAGCCACAAGTCGTGGACCATCTCAGCCATCGTGGAAGGAGAACCTTGCCAGTTAACTGAAGGTCCACAGAGTGAGTAAAATAAGTATACAGAACAATAAAAAAAATAGTATTTAGTATAGTATTTTATTAAAATATAAAGCAGAAGATATGGTATTTGGATCAATACTCCAACTATGTTTTGACATAATTGATATAATGCAATAGTAATATATTTTGGCATTTCCAGCAACAGACGTGGACTGCAGGCAGGCCAGGTGATAAATTTATTACAAATGTTGCCGAGTGGTTCCTTTTTCTCTGCAATCTAAAAGTCTAGAAAGCAGCAAAATAGGCCTATAAAAAGGAGAGCTAAAAATCAAGTGCCACACTTCACATTACAAAGAAAAAAAATCTCGCCGTAAAGATTTGAATGACACATTTTTAATTCACCAAGTTCGTGGAAAAGACAACATTTATGCGGTTTGTACATCATCGCACTTTTGAAACCGTCTCCATGTTCGGTATGAAATAGGCTGCGGGTCGTTAAGTATTATACTACCTAATTAATTAATTTCCCTCTCATCTCATTAAGCTTCCTCCTGATGTTTTTGAAATGACTGTGACAAGACACCAACTGGTGTAGCGTCAGCAGACCTGCTGTTTGTAAGGAGCAAAACTGCGGAAGAGACGAGCGACGATCGCACCCTGACACTTCCCGTCTCGTGAAAGACAGAACAGGGAGAAAAAAAAATAAATAAATAAAAATAACTTCAATAATAAATCTGTCAACACTACAATCTAAAAACCCTGGAGCCACAACTGTCCAGACTCTCCTCCTGTGGCGAGAGTCATCATCATGGACACACTCCTGAGAGACAGCATCTCATCAGTCAGAATTCTCCTCTCACACACACGCACACACACATCATCTCCATCTGTACCATTACTGGCCTAACAGTCCAATGTATCTGCAGCTCAGTGAAATATGTAGAACTTTTGTTTCCATCCACGCATGCACGCCACCGGTCGATTTATGACCAATTCAGACTAATGCCTGCTCCTGACGCTAAGACTCCGAGACAGCCCTGTTTGTTTGTTTCCTCACTGGAATCCTCAGCCGAGGTCTAACGTGCAGCACGCAGGGGCCGCTGGGAATGTGTGCATCCAGAAGAGGAGAGTGGAGGACGGAGGGAGCGAGAGACACGGGAGACTTGCATCTCCTTCACTTGATCATTGCCATGCTAAACTTGTATTGATTGTTGTAGCTTAAAAGCTAAACCCGACTTATTCCCCCAACGCTGGTCTCATGTCGGATCAGTGTCGTCGGTGCTGCTGGTAATCCAGAAAAACCCCAACATGTGGTTATTATGTCTGGTCACACCTCATATACGGGTATGTTTTTTTTGAGGAGCTGGAACAAATCTAAGAAAATTTGTCTTAAACAGAGAAATACATAGAAACACAGATAGCACTGACCCCAAAGGACAGTGTTCAAGTCAAACAGTTTGTTTCAGAATCACAGTTTGTGTTTATTGACAAATATATTTACAAATACAAGGAATGTCAAATATATGGGCCATAAGACTCACTAAGAACCAATAATTTTATCATATTGCTTTGTCAGGTGATGCGCCTTATGTTAGGATTCTGGATGTGCTGATTTTGAAGGATGCCTGAAAATCTGTCAAAATTTTACAGTACAGCTATGGTATTCTTCAAAGCTACATCTGTTGGAGCATTATGGCAATTGTATTTAGGGGTCACACAGAGTAATACTGTACTATGCTGTGTTTCAATAGTGCGCAGTAATACATACTGGTAATGTAATGTTGTGGTGTGTGTGTAAGGACTGCGTAAGCGTACCACACCAGTTATATTAAGAGACATAGTTAGAAGCAGATTTCAGACTCAAGGTTGGAATCATCACTGATCATCTTAGTAACAGCAACAAGACCAACTCATAATGACAGGAGATAGAACCAAGCACACTAGACACCAAAATTACACAAAAAGAGTGTTTGTTTTGTGTTACAACTGAACATTGTTGAGAGTTATTCTGGTGAACAGATTTTGACCAATCTATTTCGCATTGATCAATGTGCCTTATAACCCAGCATAGTCCAAATAATACGCTAGTAGTTTTAGTTTTAATTAATGGGAACTGTTAATACAATTATACAATAACCACAACAATGCTATGTGTTCATGCAATTATAGAGTAGACCAATGTACATCTGTGAAGATTCTCATTCATCCAGGTCGTTAAATCCAATATGTGTAGTGGTCTACTACTCTACTTCTTGGAGTTGAAAGATGTTTCATTTCTCAACTGAGGAACTTCATCAGTTTCTGGTTGATGTCAGAGGGAACTCTAGTGGGTCTACTCCTCTAGACCACTCCCTTCACCACTGGACAAAGGTGTGAAAAGTTGTTTTTGTCATGTTACTACTAGAGTTCCCTCTGACATCAACCAGAAACTGATGAAGTTCCTCAGTTAAGGAATTAAATGTCTTTTAACTCCAAGAAGAAGTCCAGTTGCTGTCAACTAAACCTTTTGGAGACCAATGCAAATTGTTAACGAAGCATGAGTAATAAATTGCACCAAAGAGATGCATACATCAAAAAATATACCAGCAACAGATGAACGCCAAGGCTGGCAAAACCTCAAAATGAAATGATTAATTAATAAAATATTTGATCACAGTTTAGCGTAGATTATTACACCTGGCAAATACTGCCCATTTTTATCTTGTGAAGTCCATCATTCACAGAGAAACCATGGGTCATAGGACAGGCAGATTGATGTCCTGGATTGGAATGGGTGCCATCCAAGTCTGAATGAAGGGGGAAAAAAAATAAAAATGTTGATGTGCGAAGTAATATCTTGGCCGTCACTCCATGCACAATATCAACATGCTATTCTGCCCAGCCCTGGAGAAACGTAACGAAAGCTAACATTAAACACACAAATGTATTAAAACACCAAAAGTCTAGCCACGCAGGCAATCGGAGGAATAACTAGTACAGTGGTGCCTCAGCTCTCGACCAACTCGACTCTCATCCAAAATTTTTGCGAAAAATGTGCCTCCACTTTCGACCAAATTTCAGCTTTCGACCGGCCCGAGTCAAGCCGAGTCAAGCCGAGTTGAGCCGAGTCAAGCCGAGAGAGCATTCGGGCAGCCGCGCTCGACTGAGTCAAGCCAAACCGCGTGCGTTCTTTCTTGTTCAGAATTCAACTCAATTCAATTCAAGATACTAGATGAAATGGAAAAATTGCTGCTTATCTTTACTAAAGAAATAGAGTTGGAGCTGGAGACAGCATCACCGAAGCGTTGATCAGTGAAAGGGCTCCCGCTCTCGCCCTTTCACTGGTGCGGGTACGAGCAGCGAGGGGAATGTTGAAAGTGATGAAAAGGGCTTTACTTTTAAAGCCAGTCGTAGCTGGTTTGAGAAGTTTGAGCAGAGAACTGGTCTCTACCGTGTGACTAGACATGGAGAGGCGCAGAGTTCGGACCAAAAGGCTGCCGATAAATACGTGATCGCGTGCGCCCGGTGCATAAAGGCTGTTTTTAATTGCGATCTTTTTTGGAAAAAATGCCAGCCAATATGTACCTTACGAAGAGGACAAAAAGATATTAAATATACATCTACATGTTTAGGACTAAATTCCTTGTTAGATACACATTTATTGAAAAGAAGTGGACTTTTTATATGGGCCAGAACGGATTAATGAGTTTACCATTATTTGTTATGGAAAAAATTACTTCAGACCTCGACCAAATCAGACCTCTACCACCAACCTGGAACGGATTATGTTCGAAGGCTGAAGTACCACTGTACTACAGTTGGGTGCAGTCACTACATCCGTCCAGTACTTTCTAGCAGAGGAATTGCTCTGTGGGGCATAGTTGACAGCGTGCGTTGTTTCTCCTCCCGCTGACAGCTTTCATTACACATATGCATGTCTGTTTGCCCTTGACATTATCATCAGCAGATTTGTGCTCAGGGCCCAGAGGTAAGGTTGAAATACTGCTGAGGCTTCTGAGAGAGTGGCCTGCTTTAGAAAGAGTGTCCGAGGGCTAAATGTGCGTCTAGAGAAGGCGACGGGGAAAGAGGAAGAGCTCAGTAACTGAACCTCACAGAGCAGCCCTCCGGGGACAGCAGTAATTAAACAGTGATTAAATTAAGGGGCAACGCGGGCAAATTGCTGGTTGATTGACACTCCGCCAGTTTCTCTCTCTCTCCCTCTCTGACTCTCTTTGCGGTTTCTGTTCTGTCATGGAGCGTTGCTTTCTATTGACCTCCAATTACTCACCCACTCTGAATTCTTCGAGGCCCAATTTTCAAAAACTATTCTTAACTGTGTTGAGATCATGGATCGCTGCACAGTGTTTTCAGAGAGGCCCCGGACGCAGGGCTGGAACTCGTCGGAGCGGAGGCAACAACGGACACTTAAATGGATCCCGTCTTTGTTCTTCCAACGTTATCAAGGTTTACTTGAGATAAACTCACTAGAACTACAACCGCTCTCGTGTTGCACCGCGAATGCCATCAGTCTGCACCACAAAAGAACCGTCACGACAAGCTGCCGGTGAATTAGAAACCAAACTCATGCTGAATCTAAAGAAGTTCTCTTTTCTTTTTTCAAGCCTGGCAGCTTTAGAGGTGCCTTATCTAATACTCTCCCGAGAGGGAGGTGGTGCAGGGGAGTGGGGGGTGGTGAGTTGGATGCTATAAATTACCTTTGGCGACTCCCTAAACCCAAAGCAAATAGACAGAAGAGCTTACCAACAGCAATAAAAACCCAGAGAGCTCCTTTTCTGCCTTCATTTAGAGCCACGCGCTCTTTCATTTTCACAGCATTATTTCTTCATTTCACATTTTGCAGCGCTCAACACAAAACGTCGCCCTCACTATTTAGTGGCATCAGGGCAGGTGGAAACTAGTAGTTTCTACTTAAACAAAACAAGCACTCCTAAATCTTACATATTTCAGAGGGGTTAAGTCCACAGGACTTTTCTATAATAATAATGATAATAATAATATTGCATGAATGCTAATGGAGAAAAGCCGCGAAATGTAAGATCCAGTCCTCAAGTGGTCTGCAAAAGAGGTTCATTAGGCAACTGGACATAAGATTTGTCCAGAAACATGTCACCTCTCATCCAATAGGTTTTTAGTTTTAACTGTTAATAACAATAGATAGCTAATAAACCGCAAAAAAAAAAACTCTTTTTCATGACCTGGATAACTGAGGGTCTTCATCTAGATAATAAGAGCAACCTACATAGGTTCCTGACATCCTCAACCAATAGAGTTGAGGTGCGTCACCATTCCCCACATGTGTGTATTAAAAGAATCTTGTTCCTTCTTCCCAACATACGATCTTCAAAGTGGACAACTGGTTTGCTTGAGATGACTAGCCAAATGTAGCATCGCATGGTGTTATAAGCTGAAGACATTGTTTTTCATTTACATTTGTCACAGGTGTGATACCTTGGATTGTGCTACATCTCTTTTTTTCTTGTGGGAATTTCTCGTTCTTTAAAATGGCAGTGTGACGGTGTGAGTTATACCAGGGATTCTTAACCTTTTTGGCACCGAAGCCCTATTTTTTCACTGACGAGTGACCTGGGGCCCTTAACAGTTGCAGTTTAAAATTTTCACGGCCCTCTAGGGGGCGCTTGCGGCCCAACTTTGGGCCGCGGCCCGATGGTTCAGAATCCCTGAGTTAGACTCTTCTGATGCGTTTATGGCATGGGCAAACTACAGTCCAGGGGCCAGATGCGGCCCGTTTGGCTTTTCAATCCGACCTGCCATACCTTAAATTATTTCGTTACTTTCTAACGTCATTGCACTTCTGCCTTTTCCCTGCAATAGCATAATTTTCTAAGTAGATTACGTAACAAAACATTTCAGTCTTGGTGAATAGCTTTACGGTATTTGTCTTTGTACAAAGAAAAGCAACATCATATCAATCTTAAGACCCCAGGTCTTGGTTATGATGTTAAGTAGACGAGTGACACAGAATCTGATGTATACTATTGTAGAAAGCGTTGTCTCCAAATAAGCAGGCCAGGACACACTTCTCCGTTTCGGGGGATTTATTGTATCAAAGGGCTTCTGACCATAGCAGGTCCAACACGACTCAACTCCTCAGCAGTCTCACCAACAAATCCCAAATACTGATACAGGCGTCCTCTTCTTATACAGTTTTTTGGACATTATCAGACAATCATATTACTAGACATTCAAGACATGCGTCAGACCTCTGAAATGTAGAATGTTGTGACATTGACATTGACAAAGATACATCTTGTTACTGTTATCTAGGCACCAGTTTATGTTGTGTCTTAATCGGTCTTGAGAAGGCGTCTTGTATCGGTTGCCCAGTTGCCAATCTCTGTTGTCTCACATACCGTGGATACTAAACTTTCTGCAATTCTACAGTGACCCTGCACATCAATGTCGTCCAACACTTTGTCTGTTCATAATACACAACTCTCCACCACAATACTATGTGGTCAGATCTTGAAATACTCAAAGGAAAGTCTCACTGCAGGAGAGGAACTCTAACGTAAAAAACTAAAGTACCGGACAGTCCTCATTTTCACTAACCCAAGGAAATACATGATACACATGATATGTCTTTACCATGAAATCAGACTCAGAATCAATTTTTTTCCTTCCCCAAAAACTCAGTATTTTCTTAAACACATCATAAAAATATATCCCCCTGTCCTCTGTATCTTTTACTCTGACTCCAACTACCTCCATGTCTTCCCTCACTGCATCCTTGAACCTCCTCTCTTTGTCTCCTAGGTTCATTTTTCTCCCAATACTACAACCCAGGAGTACTTTTCATAAACATGCTGTACTCAACATGCTTTTAACAAGCATTCTTATGATAATAAAAAAAAAGAAAAATATATAAATATTTCAAGTGTGTAATACAGATCCAAGTAGTTGTATGGAGATGGATTACGGGGCAGACAAAGAACAAGGACCTGCTTCAGAGGATGAGTTCAAGATGACAGCTATTGATTAAGTGCTCAATGAGAGCACGCCTATGAAAGGCCAGCCACCGCTCAGCTCATGAAAGAATCATATAGCTCATACAGGGCACTCAGCAAACACACGGGCGTGCAGTGTAGGCGTGAGAATATGCGGATTGTCATTTGGTAAGTCAAATATTTGTGACCAGGTGGACGTCCGTGCCTTAAAGTAAAAAAAAAAAAAAAAAACTCAAACTCACTTGTTCCATATATACCTTTAACTCCGGTTAATGCTGGGCAGATTGGAATAATTCTTTGAATGTGGGTTTAGGCACAATGCACTTTGTCAAAATCCATTATTCTGCAGTCTGAGAGACAGACATCACTTTTTCTACCCATGAGACCAGTGGACAATGGAAAAAGAGGTCCGTGCCTTAAAGTAAAAAAAAAAAAAAAAAAACTCAAGTTGTTCCACATATACCTTTAACTCCGGCTAATGCTGGGCAGATTGGAATAATTCTTCGAATGTGGGTTTAGGCACAATGCACTTTGTCAAAATCCATTATTCTGCAGTCTGAGAGACAGACATCACTTTTTCTACCCATGAGACCAGTGGACAATGGAAAAAGAGAGAAACTATGTTCTGATGGATAAAGTGTGAATTTTATGTCTTAGTAAAACTGTCCATCTGGGACACTCAGCCTCCTGGAGCTTACACAGTGCAGTGGCTTTGCGGTTGTCTGTGTTTGTGACAATGCTGTACATAGACAGGCGTTATCGTAAATACATCGCCAGCCTGACCAAACACGTCAGCTGACATTTAGCACATTATATCAGTGCAACCAAAGGACATGAAGATTAAAGAGTTTAGTTTAGGCAACTGGACGTACAGTTTTTTGGAAAACGTTTCTCATTACATCCAAGAAGCTTCTTCAGGTCTAACTGTTAGTGGGGAGGAACAGAAGTTATATCCTGTGAGTGGGAAGGAAGGGGTCTTGTGAAGTGTAATACCAGTCGTTGGGTGGGTATTGATGGGTCGTTACCGTCATTGTTGGAGTGGTTTTGGTCACATGGCTTGTTAATATGCAAAACTGGTTGTTGAGAGTGGAATCTTTTGGGTATTGTTCCCAAAAGGCCTTTATAGGTGGGTGAAAGGTTATGTCTCAAACCACCACCTCTGTTGAGGGATGGTTTTCCCAGGTTGACAAAAATGGCTTCTTTAACACCTCTCTCAAACCATCTGTCTTCTCTGGCCAAGATCTGAACATCTTGGTCCTTGAAAGAGTGGTTGGTAGCCTTCCAATGTAAGTGAACGGCTGAGTCCTGACCTGAGGTGTTAGCCCTTCTATGTTGAGCCATGCACCTGTGTAGTGACTGCTTGGTCTCCCCAATGTAGAGGTCAGAACACTCCTCACTGCACTGAATAGCATAGACCACGTTGTCCAGCCACCCAACAGGAGGGACCTGAAACACCCCTTCATCCTCACTCACAGGATAGAACTTCTCTTACCCCCCACTAACAGTTAGAACTGAAGAAGCCTCTTGGATGAGAGGAGAAATGTTTTCCAAAAAACACAAAAAAAGAGGAAATCAAGTGGGAGGATGATTTGACCAAACCGCCATTAAAGCGAAGGAATCGTAGACTAATCTCTTAGAGAAGCTGTCAGTTCTTGGCATACAATGTTCCGATAAATCAAGGTAATAAATACCACTTTAAAGCAGTCAGGAATATGTTGCTTCCTGCTTGGTGGCGGCTGCTTGGACTGGAGTCTCGTTCATTAGTATTTAGTCAACGCTGACAGGTTTTCATATCGTGATAGAGTGAGATTTACAAATCAGGGATGCAGGTGGAATTGAACAGGCGAAAACCATTTCACTCTCTGTGTCAGAAATTGATGGGACTACATTTGCGTGGGGATGTGATCACATAGAGTTTATAGGTACTGAAATATGAACCAAAGTCATGAGGTTTCATGCATGCTCAAGCACTCGCTGCACTACTTTCCATTTACTCTTCCCTCAGCAGGTGTTTAATCCTTGGACCATGTCCTCCGAGCAGACTAACCAGCTCATGGAAAAACTATGATTTAGAGTAACTAGAAAACATGTTTAAAAAAAAAAAAATTACAATTCTCCCATTCCGAGAGTTATGTTTTTGATGTTTCCGTTACTGTAAACTGGTCCACTTACTATACAAATATACACACACACACACATATATATACACACACACACACACACATATATATACACACACACACACACACACATATATATATATATATATATATATACACACACACACTGGGGATTCTTCACTCATGTAACAATCCGTTTCTTCACTGGATACAATACTATTCAGAATTGATTGATAAAAAAATATTAAATTATCTATCCAGTTCAAGCCAATTACATTCTCTTTCAATAGTTTTTTTTTTTTAAATCTTGAATAAAAATGTGCAACTTCGCTTTCAACAACCCTAAACAGCTGCCTGTCTTTTTTGGTTTTAATTTATTTAAAAGAGGAAAATGCGATACCAAACATGGTTAAATAAGAAAGAATTAACCAAATGGAAGTTTTCGTCCGTAGTTCCCTGGCCTTGTGGAGAGCTGTGAATCTAATATTAACCCAATATATTTATACTGATCGACAATTTGTATTTTATCTCCATTAACCAGTATATCAGGATCAGGTGACTCTCTACTTATTTTAGTGAAATACATGCCTACAGTTTTAGAAAGGTTTAACTGTACACATCACTCCTGTGACCAGATTGTCACACAGGACATGGTTTTGTAATATAAGAAGCAATAGACCCAATTATTTCCTTGGACTTTACCGAATTATTGCAGAACTGCGGTTGGAAAAACTTTTGTATTTTATTCTGTCCGCTCCTCTGACTACTGGTGGTTCCTGCCGTGCCAGCATCACGTCATCATCACCCAGTCATCAGTCCCACTCTGCCGTCTCTTCAGGTAACTGCTAAGGTTTGTTGGACCTCCAGTGTATTTGATTGTCCCTTTACAGAGTCGGCGAATCGTGTTGCTTTTATTTATCTTTCCATCCTTCTTAATTTATATAATAAAATTTAATAATGTCCAAATCTCCGATTTTAAATAAGAAACGCTCAACCTCCGTAGATA
>JAFBJS010007638.1:159425-226363 GCA_016785265.1 Paraplagusia blochii | reverse complement strand
CCTTCCTGTCTGTGTTGTCCCTCTAATCACCTCATTCCTGATCCTGTCCATCCTTGTCCCTCCTAAAGAGAACCTCAGCATCTTTAACTCCTCCACCTCCAGCTCTGCCTCCTGTCTGGTCTCACCACATCCCTGTAAACCTGTGTATTACAATACTTTGCATCTTTACAGAAACAAGTTTAATGTGCAGTAGTAGCTCTTTTATTAAGTTATTGTTTTTGAGATTGTTTTAACAGCATCATTGTCAGCCATCTATAGACAAGCTCGCCAAATGTTACATGTAAACAGGATACCTTAAATGTCAATTTAAGCAGTAATTTAGCAATACTGTATTAAAATTATGGTCAAAAATCAATTCTAGAAAGAAAAAGAATTCCAAAGTATTCAAGTAAAGAACAGGGCAAGTTTTTAGCATTGTCTTTTGATTTGTCATCTAAGAAAATGTGAAGTTTTTCATTTTTTGTAATCTCTAGTCAACGTATTTGTTTTATGTTTATGTCAAGAAATAATATAAAACTACAATTCCTTTGTATATATTCTTTGGGGATTGTCAAAAGGCTGTTCAAGATTGAAAATATTGATTAATATACCAAATTAATTTTAGTCAAATAAATCTAATGTGACATCTAAATCCAAAATGACAACCTGTATGCACACAAGCTTCAAAAATCTGTTTGATCCTTTTATGTATTTGATTTAAAATTTGTGCAACTTCAGGAAAACCTTTAATTTGATTTAATTTGTGGAAGCACCATTTCATTTTCATTCAAATCCAATCAGAGAGGACGGGCAGACTGCGGCACTGGAGCGACGCAGCGTTGGCCTTGTGCTTAAACTGATTTATAACTGATATGTATATGAAACACTTTCAAAGTCTGGAACTAAAGCAACAAACACGAGCTCAAACCAGACGATACATCTGAGGCCGTGCATAACACAACGATTTACAGAGCTTGCAGAATTCATGCTAAGCATATAAAGCCTGATAAGCAACATAATATGCATACTGAGCAATTCTAAGGAAACAATGATATATTGCTAATCATCGCAGAATGAATTACTGCATTTTTAAAAAGCTGTGCGTTCAGTCAAAGGTGTGGAGGTTAATATGGGAAAACAGGCATCTCTGCAGGAAAATGAAAAAACTTCCCAGTGGAGTGTGATGGCCTGGCGAAGTGCTGACACTGTGGTTCGGGTGATGGAGTGACTCTGGTAGGGTTTGTGGTCCGCCAGCGTTCAAGGCAGTGCCTTGAGGGTAAGTGGTAAATTTGCTAAGTTAATCACATAATGAGGCCAATTAAGGCCAGCAGAACCCAGGTGAAACGAGAGCACCGACAACAGAGCTGCCGCTGACCGCCACATTCTCTAACTGGACAAGAGCACAGAGAGGGTCTCACTGATCCCCCGCTAAGAATTCATTACAACACTGATGAGGTCTGTCTCTGAGGCCTGGGGAACTGAATCAGGTGAACAAATAAACAGACTGAATTAAAGCAACAACTGTGGATTGCCCCACAAAATCATTGGTATCTATCTTCAGCATTCCCTTAATCTTCTACGCATCTATCTGTTCATCCATCCATCTATCTCTCTATCTGTTTGTCTATCCATCTATCATATGCACGGGCAAACTAAGGCACGGGGGCTGGCTGTGGCCCGTTGAACTTTTAAGTGTGGCCGCCAACATTGTCTAGATTAAATAATTTCTTGATATTATCATTATACTTCTGCATTGTCCCTGAAATAATGCATTTCCTGAGTAGATGTCGCCATAAACTGACTTTCACATGCAATTTATCTTAGTTTCATTATACTCAACAACATTCCATCTCTCTGCTCTGGACTCGACCCCTGCGTCCTATTTTAAGGACCTATTGTGGCCCCGGAGTCAAATAGTTTGCCCATGCCTGATCTATCACAACCAATTAAAACCTAAGGTGGGTTTTCCCTTGTTTGTTTCAGATGGCTTGAACTCATCCACCTCTGCTAGAGCCACAATCACACAACTGGACTAAATCTACCTGTTAACTACACCCTAACAACCTACCTGCTAAGTCAAGCCTTGTACTTATTTTCTGTTATTTTATTTTTATCTCGTCTCTAATGTCTAATGTCTCTAATGTTCTGTCTACTATACCGGACTGCTGTAACACCCAATTTCCCTCTGGGAATGAATAAAGTTATCTATCTATCTATCTATCTATCTTACAAGGTGTAGTATTTATCAAAAGGAAGTTTAAAATTACTGTAAGCTTTTTTTTTGTCAAGATTGTTATTTTCTATAATCATTATTTTAACATTTAAAAGCATGTGTGAAATATACGTATGTATCCTACAGGGAAAATACAGCCCTTGTAGTTACTGATGTAAAATTAGTCATTAATCATGACTAATTTCTCATTTATATAAATACACACACACACACATACAGTACATGTATCTGCATATATATACACAAATATAAATGCATACATACACACATAAATACATATACAGTATGCACAGTCTATGTGAAGAACTTACCAACAATATTCAATATGTTAGAAATGGTGCAATCACACTTAGATTCTTGGCTTAGATAGAACTAGATTACAGAAAAACGTAAAAGTTGAAAGGCACCAGAATAACTTGGTCACAGTTAAGAGAAAAAGTGATATATATCCAAAGAGACCTTCACCCAACAAAGGTTGATGTTTTGTCAGTGGAACCTCTTCAAATATACGCAACAATGACCCCATACATACAAACGCAGTGGCGTGTCAGGTACGTAATCAAACATATTGTATAACTAATAAGCAAACAGTGTGGCAGCACCGATGAAAAATAAGAACATCATTCCATTTCTTCTCATTTGATTGGGCCTCTGATTAGTGGTCCGCTCATTAGGACAATAATTACAAGGTTTACCGGAACCCTGATTAACACTCTACCTGCTCCATCTAAATAACTGATGAAATGTATTAAACATGTCTTTCAAGATGCACCTCTCCATCAGCCCACGGCAGTACAGGAGGTGTAGCCCATCACGGACCTCCTTGATTATAACTGCAGGGGTGCGTTGTTGACCAGAGCATTTGAGTGTTTGAGTGCTCTTAGAGGATCTACAGGGGGATAAATCACCTCAGCAGCAATTACACTTCCCCGAGTGCTTCCTTCATACCTGTAACTCCACAGGAGAAGCAGGCCTGAGGTCAAAGATTGCGGGGGTTACACACTGAACAAGATGAATGGCAGTAAAACAGTGTATTTATGTGCCAGCCTCTTGCCCATAAGAGCACTAAAAGCCTGGTTATCTCCGAGTATCCGACGCCTCCGAAACCATCTATGGTTCACGCAGTGTTCTAAGGGTTAGAGCATTATGTCTCTTTGCTTTACGATGCAGAAATTCCTCCAATGTACCTGCTCATCAACTGTGCGATAAGGCCCTTGGGTGTGTTGGTTAATTCCGGATGCAGAATAGAACTAGCCAAGTATATAATGTCTCGGTTTGGAGCCGGGACCGTCATAAATGAAAAGCTGTATCACTGTCAGAGACACAACACCACGCCATGAGAAAGTGCAGAGACAGCAGAGCGTTAAAACATGACGACATGGGGCAATATATGGACACTAATGAAAGAATATTTCATCTCCATCAAGGCTTTATGAAAGAAAGGCCCAACGCCATCCATTAATCTGTGTGTACGGGATTTGCCTATAGGGGAAAAAAAAAAATGGGAACTGGAATTAAAGCAGGCAGCGTTTTACCTGATCTTATAGAAAAGGAAGTGTGGACATGATTGAGACCTAATGTCTGTGTCCTGTCTTTGAAATGACCCTGACTGCGCATGCTACCAGAGAGACCCCAGAACCAAGCTCAGGGCGTCTTCATTAGCCGGGATGAAACGGAGCCACACCGTGTTGGTGAGTATGATGCCCTGCCCTCACTCACACACACACTCACTCTCACACACAAAAACGTCCTCATCAGACTACAGTCAGGCAAAGAAAAACATTAGGGTTTTTAATCAATTACGCTTTGCACCTTTGGGGCTGCACATTCATTACATATGATAGGAGCAGCTGAGGGACAATATTCCAATTGCACACCGCGACTGAAATGAAACAAAGTGTATGGTTAGAGGGGAGACAAAGGATGCAATTTTGCGCAGCTGAACATCCCTGGCCGGATTTACATATGTGCCTAGAAAAAAAAAAAGCCTGTGTGTGATTTCGCTGATGTAATTTATGTGAGGCGGGTGATTTATCATCCCCGGATCACCGTGTAGAAATCAAGCCAGGATCTCCTAAAGAGGTCCGTGCACGCTGCCAGTAAATGATAGCTGTTATAAAAGTTTATCATGGCAATGAAATAGAATGAATCAATCAAAAACGAGGCACAGGTTATCGCCCTGGCAAAATGCTGCCCAATCTGAGGTAGTTAATATGTAAAGAGGGCTAGGTGGTGGTGGTGGTGGGGGGGACCGGACATGTGCAGCATATTCATGCAGTAATACTATTTTATTTTTGTTTAACACTACTTCAGTATTCATGTGGTGTAATTGAGACAGGCAGCCGGACATTACTGAACTGAAACTTTCAAGAGTATTCACATTCAGGAGATTAGATAGGAGCAGATCAAATGTTATATCTGTATACGTACACAAAAGCTGTAAATATGAAAACATATATAGATATACAGAGACACACATACACATGTATCTATATACAAATATAACCAAAAGTATCAATATACACATATACTGTACATACACGTTCATATATGTATGTGTATATTTATACACATACACATACATATATTTACACACATATACATGTATTCATATAGTATATATACACTGGCATACTCATAAGCACATATATTGTGTTGTATACAGTACATACAGTATATGTATATATACATTGGTGGTCAAAAGTTTACATCGACTTCTAAAGACCATAATGCCATGGCTGTCTTGAGTTTCCAGTTATTTCTACAAATCTGAACTTTTCTCTGATAGAATGATTGGGACAGATAATTCTTTGTCACAAAAAACAATCATGAAGTTTGATTCTTTTATGACTTTACCATGGGTAAACTAAAAAATGTGACCAAATCAGCCATTTGTGACCCTCACCTTGATCTGAAAGTTAGATTTATAATATTTGTCTGTAGATTTGTTCTCCACATTTTATAGTAAATCATATAGTTCTCAAAACCCACATCCACTGTCTCCGCCTGCTTCAGTGATGTATTACATAGAATCCATGGGAAACTATTTTTTGGATATATATTTTCTTTTGTATTGAACACTGAAAGCTGACGCCACCCTTCAATGAAATGTTGTTGTGGGTGGTGGCCCTCAACTTTTTTCACTATGAGACCCCTGGTATATATAGACATATATATATACAAAGATACATACATATGCTTTCTATAACATCATCCAAGATGAAATTTCATCTCACTGTTGAATATCAAATTCAATGTACTAAGGTAAGTGGCTCAACGTGGAGGGTCAACAGAACCTAAACATCCTTGGACAAATTAAAAGAAAAACTCTGTATTTGGCACAAAATCTGCTTTAACAAAATAAAATAAAGACGGCAAAAGAAACTGAGCATGCGGGTACCCAAGCAGTTAGCTGCACAAGCCGTGTTTGCTGTACACTATAGAACTTTAGTCCTTTCCCCAGGCAACGGTCCATCAGACCAGACAAGCAGGCCGGGCGTTAAAGTGTGAGCATGGTACAACAGTGTAACAACGGGGCCATCTGCCCTGGGAATGCTCACATCCATCTTACTAAGGACAAGCTGCCTGAGAAAAGATAAAGGAAAAGAACAGACAGAGAGGTTGAGGGCCAAAGACGGGAAAAAAAAAAAAAGGATTCGAGGGAAGAGAAGAATGAGGGACAAAAGGAGACACTGTAAAGATAAAACTTGAATAAAAGAAAACGGACGCTTCTATGTGCTGAGGGGGAATGAAAGGACGTCTTGCATTGACAGTGAAAGAACGGGAAGTTTGGAAAGCACTGAAGTGTGCTTTGCTTTGATTTTTTTTTTCTGTAGATACAATAGGAAGGACAAATTAAATAAGACAAAAAAAAATGATGAGGAGTCAAAAAGTGTCTAGAATGACACTGACTGAATGAGGCAACCGTCCCTTTAAAGCTTAATACAGCCAAGTACTACAGATAAAAGCATACCATAAGTCCTTCAGTGCAACACCAGAGGCCCCGTGAGAATAACATCCCTGAATTATGCAATGTCCTGAATGTAATATTTATCATCCATTCATGCATCTGCAAAAACAGAATGTTATTCTCCACTTTTTGTTTTATTAGGCATGACATCAGGGAGGTCAGCGGAGAGGACAGCAGTAAGTCTGGCTCCCACAGTCACCCCTGCTCCATAACCATCTGGAAACAACTCCAAACAGCCCAATCAGCAATCTGGGGTGGGTGATATCACGTAGCATTCCCCATTTGTTTTTATTTTTAGACCATTTCCTCATCCCAGTATAATCAGTATATATGGTTCCACTGATATGGCACTCTTTCCTTCCTTCCTCCCGCACTCACTCAGTCCCTCACTCACTCTCTCCGTCTCACTTCGCATTACGTTATCACACTGAGAGCTTTTAGCCGTGCATCCAGCCATTAGCTCCAGACACTGGGCAGCTACCAGGCTGGAACGGAGGGAGGAGAGAGTGGCCTTCAAGGTGGCTCCAGATGATGTCACTGTTGGAAGAGATCATTTATAAACACCATCTGTCCATCTTGACCAACGGGGGGTTTATTACAAGACCTTCTACGGATTTCACTTTCCTTGCATGTAAAACTTTCTTTGTGGTCTGAGCAGACTGTAAAACTGCCATAACAATGACGATATGCCATCGAGCAAGGGCTTGGTCTCATAAATGTCAACCAGCAGCTATTGTTACAGCACGGTCGGGCTAATGTGACAGCTCCCACATCTGTGGCAGCATTTTCTAAACCGTAGTTAATTCAGCCCGGCAGCCTGTTCAAAACGCAAATGAGTGTCATCCACGTCCAGATTAAATCCAGCTATCTGTGAGGGTCAGTTTTTATTCGATCCTTTCCATCATTTATAATCACTGCAATTACATCACAGCTAGAGAACAGATTTACAGAGTGCCCATTATTTCCATCCATCACAGTGAGAACAGTTGTTCAGCTGCTCACCCGAGCGTGAGAGTTGGCCCGGAGTGCCCGCCAAGTCGGACCACTGACGTGTTATTGACAGATGGCCACGCGCCGCACCTGCCCTCCACATGGGACTTCTTAACCAAACAAGGACTGGGTACAGTGAGGTGATCCTCGCATCAATACCGATCAATTATTTACATATCTGCGCTGGTCTGAAGAAGAGCGACCCAGCTGCTTTTCACAAGTGCCAGACCAATATGCATTTTTAAGCAGGGGAACGAAGGCAGACCAAGCTACTGCCCTGTGGTTGATCTCACCACTATGAAGTACCTTCAGCTGTTTATCAGACTAGTATGACGCCCAGCCGCGTCTAACTGGGTCAGCCGTTCCTTATAATCCGCAATACGGGACTTTTAAAACATGTCTGCAGGTCCTATATGGGAAGCGCAGAAATACACATATGGTCATATGGACTTGTATTCACTGTCAATTTAATACAAACCCAAGGTGAACTACTCTCCATGTTAAGTGCACTGGGATAGGATGTATGGAGTGGTATTTCTGTGAGTACTTCATGTTATGAGAAATGTATTTTATTCTGGAGTTGCAATAAGAAATAGCGCTCAAATGCAAACCAAGCCATGGAAAATATAATGCTATGTCTTTGTCTACAGTGAGCTTTTTCCCCACCTACTTTTATTTTGAACATTTTATTCATTCATATTTTCTTCTGCGTTTAACACATGTAGAAACAAACAATTCAATCAGTTGTATACATAGACCAGTGTCCTATCAACACGGACAGCAGGTTTGTCACTTGTTCTGAATAAAACAAATAATGAAATCAAAGTTGCAGGTTCTGTAATACGCATGGTTTAATCGAATAAATAAATCCTGTTAGAGGCTTACATCTCCATCATCCTACTCCTCCTTGTTATCATTTGTGAAATAAGTATTTTTTTAAAAAGCATATTAAAAGGTTTCCATATGCTCCAATCAAACATATTATGTTTTACCCTTTCTTGAGGGAAAGTTTCCATTGGTCTCATCCACAACATAACACTTGGTCTTTTTTCTAAAACATTGCAATCGACCTTTTGGCACAAAATATACCTTCCTATACTTATTTCATTGCTTTTTGTTGCAATTGCAAATTCTAAGTTAATGTCCTAAGATAAAGAGATGCAGGATCCATTGGATTATCTTTTATTAATATTTCTATTTCTTTTTTGACCTACTTAATGAATATAAAATCGAATTAAAAGTGAACAAACACGTATCTTTAAAGTTAGTTTCTGCAATTCCAGTTAGGTTCCAAAATCAAAAAGACTACAAAAAAACAATGATAATGTACAAGCTCATTCAATGCATTAAACAGTGTCTATTATTTGCATTCACAGTGCCCTCTGCAGGAAGGGAAAGTTAATCAACATGCTCTCTGTACAAACACAGCAGCCTGAAATTCCTTGCCGGGAGACAGAAAACAACAGTGTTAACAGTACTGCAGCAGACATGTTAGTGGCTTTGGCACTTCTTGAGGGAGATCTAGTTTATTATTCCTTGTTCGGTCTTTTCCCTTGAAGCGTTTCAGATGAAGTTTAAAGTAAAGCTACACTGCGCCTAACGAGGTTTGCTCTGGTACATACTACAGCACTCTTTCCCTGTCTCTCCATCATTCTGCACAGAAACATTAAAGCTGCACCCTGAGGTCAACGGGAACAGTCATCACACCATTACCGCACCCTTGTTCTGTGTTCTGCAAACCTGCCGCTATTAGAGGTGGAGATTTTTTTTTTCATATATATCCACTCCAACATCATTAACTTATTTGTCGATTTCAATGGCTTTAATCAGCATGGTAATTCCTCTTCCGGCCACTATGACTGCTGATTAGACACGAGGCTCCAAAATAATTCAACAGAAAACTGCAAAAAGAAAATCAAAAGTGCTTCTCACAAAAATGCACCCAGGACCTTTGCTTTTTAATAATTAAACTCGGCAATTAGGCGTCTTACCATGCGCACAGTGTGAGGCCGCATGCAATATTCATAGCCATACGTAATTATGCAATATATTCCCAGAAATAAGAGGCTATATATTCACGGAGGGGCCGTCTAGAGGCAAGACATTTTTATTTGGTTTATAACACTGTTTCATCTCGAACACGAGCAGCTGGCTTCTGAGGACAAGTGAACGGGGAACGTCTGGTCCTTAGCAGGGAGACGTTGTATGCCGTGGTTGTTAAGGCCAAAGGAAGAGATGGAGAATGAGAGAGAATAGACGACGACTGTTTAATAGTGATCCCCTCACCGAGCAACAGATATCAAAGTCTGCGTGCCGGACACTACAAAGAAATACCTCAGTGTCATCGGCGTACATTGATCACAGTCCACACATGATGCAGAGAGAAAGAGAGAAGCAGGAATTTCAATTAAAATGGAGCTGAGATAGGGCGCCGTCTCGGGATGCATTGTATGATAAATTATACATAATGCTCATCGGCAGCACGCGGGCAACAGCAGCGGTGGACGCACAGTGGACAAGGTCGGCTTTTATGTTGTGATTCAGTTCTGTGCTCCGGGCTGAACACACAACAAACTGACAATCAAAGCTAATATGTAACTAGGCAGTGGTGCACTTTACAGAAGCCTGTTGTCTGTGCAGGAGTGTCTTTTGCATTAAAGTGTCTGATTTTCCACACACAGCTTGGAACTTGTTCTTACAATGTAAAAATAATGACTAAAAGGAGGATAGCTGAGCTACAGAGACATTTCATTGAGGGAAAGGATGAATGAGCGGAGAAACATCTTCAACTTCAGTCTGCTTAACAAAGGCTTTAACTCTTCACTGGTGGAGACATCCCGATGGATGCAATGGCCTGAATAGAATATTACACAATGAAATAAATAAATCAAGTGCTTAAAAAGTTGAATGAGTGTCATGCATCAAATCACATCAATTATTCCACAGAGCACTTTTGATGAATGGATAGTCTAAAAAATAAATTCTCACTGTCTACAAAAAATGCAACGAAGCTGATCTGAAAACTTCAGGAGACTTCAACAGAGGTGCTTTGTTAGTCAACCAGACAAGTTTTGTGAAAAAGTTCCACCATACAACCAGAGGCTTCTTTGGTTCTAAAAAAAACTGAAAAAGAAATTGAAAGAGAAATCTTACAAATAAATTCACTAATTAATTTACTACAAATTGATTTAGAAAACATATTAACCTTTAACAGGAGAGTTGTTGGTCTTAATGTCTGAAGTGAATGCACATTTGGGAGAGGGTTCTGCCTCCGGGTTTTATTCCCAATAGATTATGTTATTAAACCAACCCTCAATTGTGATGTAGTCCTTATATATATATATATATATATATATATATATATATATATATTATACATACAGTATATATATATATATACACACACACACTGTATATATACACATATACAGTTTCAAGTTGCTTAAAGTGGTAAAAGTCACCCTGCAAGTCCTCATGATTTTTTTGTGTTCTGAATTACCATATTTTCACGACTAAGGCGCACATAAAAGTCTTCGATTTTCTTCAAAATGTGCGGCGCGCCCTATAGTGCAGTATGTGTGCGGGCATAGTAGAGGAAACCATGAGAATGTTAAAGGGGGAAGTGTGGTCATGGATTGTATATAAAATCCGCGCCCTATAATCAGGTGCGCCTTATTGGTGTTAAATAAAGCAATGGCAATCAAAACTGAGACTGTGCCTTAAGGTCGTGAAAATACGGTAACTAAAAGCTTTAAAAGGTCAAGAACAGTCCAGATATCTTGATCTTTATCAACAATTTACTGTATTGTACAAACTTAACCAAAAGCTTGCTCCAGTAAAGTAGTAGATCAACTATTTTACTAGTCTATTTTTGTAAACTTACAACTTTTGTCATTCATAAACCCACTTTACCTTCCTTGCTTCTGTAGCTGAGCCGTAATGTTTGTAAAGAGATGATCCAGTATCATCAATGTCATCTCATGCAAATACAAACATAAAACAAGAGGTCACTGCATCTTCATACGTGATGATCCAAACCACTGTGTTATTACTGCACCCGTCATATACACTACCCCACAAAACAATGCCCTTTCAGAATGTGACACAGTTTTACTGTCGATATATACAGGTGTGATTAACATAAATAAGACTTCGAGTCAAATAGGCGTAAAGGTCGTCACTCAGGACTACTCTCAGGTCCACGGGGTGATTTACGACAACTTAATTTGACTGTGCAGAGTAATTTATCTGTGACAGAGCAAAGCCGCGCAACTCTCTGCGTGCCGTCCGCACATAGGCGACAATATGCCATGACTGCACACATCTTCCATCTACCCAATCAGTCAAGATGCTTTACAACTTCTGTCAGTAGCCCTAACGGTTCTCATAAATTACAAGGCCATTGTGCGTGGTGCCAATAACTTTTGAAGGAGAATCTCAGCCAAACTAAACACTGCATTATCTCTTGTTTTCACAATGCACCAGCAGTTGAAAAACAAAACACACATGAAAGGAATTATATGAGACGGGCTTCATGCTGGATTTCTCTTTAAGTTTGCCAAATGACAAATTTTCTTTAACTTTCTGTAATTTTTCTTTTGATCCATATAGACGGAAAACAATGTAACGTATTGGGTACCAACAACCCAAGAATAAAAAACAGAACATTATTTGAAGCTTACTGATGTTGACTTCAAATTACACGTTGGCCAACTGTAACATATACCCGTAAATAAACTGGAAAAAAACAGGCACATTAGTTTTCTTTTTTCTTTCTTTAGTTTTCAAGTATTTTGGGGAAAACAAACCGGCAGGAGCCAAACAGAATCATCTTTATCGTCTAGTACATAGGTGTCAAACTGGTTCCACAAAGGGCCGTGTAGCTGCAGGTTTTTGCTCAACCACACCTGACTTGGGTTTTCTAATCAACTGCTGTGGGTCTTCAGACAGCCGACTGGTCAGTCACTGTGCTCTGGATAGGTTGGTACCAAAACCTGCAGCCACACGGCCCTTTGTGGAACCAGTTTGACACCAATGGTCTAGTAGGTGGGACATCTAAACAGATCAAATCATTGGGAATGTTTGTCTGGTATGAGAACAAACTGTAGACATAATAGAAACTCAGATATATCCAGTAGACATATTACACTTTAAATCAGACCTGGGCAAACTATGTCCCAAGGGCCAGATGTGGCCAAGTTGGCCCTGCCAAACTTACTACTATACTAAACCTATAATTTTTCAGTCATTATACTTCCTCCTTTTCCTGCTCTGCCCACATTTCCCCAATAGATGGCCTAGAAAAGGTTAAAAACATTTAATCATTACAGATTTTATGAGTTATATTTTCATGCAATTGAAATACATTGGTTAATCTTCATCCTCTTATTCGTTATCCAGTCGCCAGGGTCTCCACGACTGCCACCCAAATCACACTGCTCCAAACTGTGGGGTTTCCTTCATATGATGAGCCCACTGGAAGTTATGTGGGTCAGGAGGTTCCAAGCTCAGAGCACCTGCAACCTTGCAGATCCACTTCCTTAACCGCTTGGCCACCACTGCCGTCCACTGACATACAGTACAAATTATTCTGGCTAAGCTACTGTAGGATATTTTTTTGTTATTCTTTAACAAAAATACAACACAGAATATTTTGATCATTTATAATACTGTTACATAATTAATATAATCACTACTTTGAATGCTATTACGTGAATAAAAATATGGAACAATTTCCAAGGATGAATATGACAAACAATCACAAACCCGCGCAGTGACCATGGACACTCAGCATGGAAATCACATCCCGTTTTGAAGCAACCCTGACCGACATTTGATTTGCACGGCCATCAATATTGGTATAAATAAAGGCAAATCAAAGCGTACGCTGGACAAATCATCTATTTGTGTATGTAGGAACACTGAAGACCATTCAGTAACATCTAAATGTTCACACTCCAAAGTGCACTTAAAGATTTTTATCACAGTGTGTGTATCTGTGTGTGTAGAGCAGACAGCCCTGCTGTTTAGACTGGGATACAGAGATTTTCCTGATGTCACACACCGACAGAGCCAACCTGAGACTGACGGGCAAACACTGATAACCACCTGCGGGGAGTCGCATGCCGTTCCATTAGTCACCTCCTGAATTTTCACTACGGACAATAGCGAATGATGGGAAAACACTCAACGGGCCTCACAACAAAGGCTTGTTTTTTATGGGCAATTAGAGTGAAATTGCCTGAACTGACTGAAAGGCACATTCCCCAAACAGAGTAAATTTCCAAATTTACATCAGCGCTTTGGTTTTTGTTTAAACCCCCTTTTGGCTTCCTCTTCGCAATAACAAATTGTGTACAGCATCTACTTTGTTGTCCCCCACGCCCCTCCCTGCAGTTGTTTTTCTTCCCTAGATCAGTCACATAAAAGCCAGACCAAGCATTTCTACTGAAAAAATAAGAGCCACGAGAGTAAAAAACAGGATATTTAGAGTAATAGGAAACATATCCTTTGCATTTGACTGAGTGGTTCTAAATTGGAAAGGACATGGGGTATTAAAAAAAAAAGAGGGGTGAATAATTCTGGTTTCTCAGCATGGTACACCTTGATGTGCAGGTGCCTTTAATACCAGAATAAGTCATCCGAGATTGGAGAGGCAAAAAAAAAAAAAAAACCCACTCAACCAGATGGTCTCCATAAAGCTTGGCGTAAAGCTCTCCCAGATGTTAAGAGGTGGTTGCGGATCTGGTGACATGCGATTTAAGGGAGGAACTGGTAATGCAGAGTGTATTAGTGGTTTCTTTATGAGTGCATTAGGTGATGTGGAAGAAAAAATACAGGGGCTGCCAGCCCTGTGCTGCCGGTGAGCTACTGCTAGGCTTTATGCTTTGATGAACCTACCCTTGAAAAACCAGGACATCCCTGACCGTATTGTGCTGAGGCTGGAAGACACCTCCCTCCTCTTAGCCTCCTGGAAAACATAAATCAGTTTCTCATATCATCATCTCGTCATATTCAATGCATAAGAAGCTCTAATCATTAAATCTGCCAGCTTTCTTCCCTTTTAGTGATAGATCAGATTCGTAATACTCTCTTCCCATATATGCAGTAAATCTCCCAGGGAGCCTATGATTTTTAGAACTCGTAGACAGCGCTGCTTAATGCCAGGAACTTCGCGTAGCAAGCAGACAAAGACGTGAGAGGAGTAGACATTCAGCGAGGATGTCTCCGCGCTGAAAGCTTCATCACATTCCAAGCTGTCATGTCTCTTTCTCGCAACCGCTAAACAGCGCCCAAGATGGGAAGCTGGAAGGAATTCCAGCAGTTCACAGTCCCAGCTGACGTCGGGCAGAAGATTTCAGCCTGATTAACGGTTGTACACTGACTAATGAACAGTAATTGAATGGTATAATGCAGCATGTTTTCAGAAACCCAGAGGAATTGTCATTCTCTCCATAGCTCAGGAAAAGCAGGGCAGTGACATTGTCTCCAGTTGATTATAGTTGACCTTGCACGGGGTGAATCAGGCCTGTGAAACGTCAGACCTTAACATCAGGGAATGGGAAAAACGGGCTCAGAGACAAATGAAATGGACTTGTATTGGAAAAGGCGAGGAGGGATCAATGCCGCGGTCAATGCCGATTCGATTTTTTATCACAAAATTCTTAAGAAGAGGAAGACGATTGATCAACCATCCCCAGTCATATTGGCGTTTCTAACAATATTAATTAAGAAAAAATGCTTAGCTGACTGGTTGATAAATCAGCCAATATTGTTAAATCAAAACAAATGATAGTTCTAAACACGATACGACAAGGGTTCATGCAAATACACCCTTGTACGTAATACTGCAAAGTGTATGACATCTAGAATGTATACACGGAATAACCCCCACAGCTACACACGCACCCTCCCACCAATGTAATCAATCAACTCTTTAACAAAGTGCAGTCTGAAGGAAAACCCAACCTTCGTCAAGCCCAACAAAAGTCCGTCAAGTAATTGTAAGAAAACCTTTGATAAATGTGCTACGGAGTCCAGTTGGCCATCCTTCCCTCTCTTCCACAGAGATAGCCCACCTTCACTCCCAGCGGACATCTCCACTTGGCAGAGATGCTGAATCTCGTTATTCTTTATTTGGCCTGGACCACATGGGTCAATATCAAACACGCGCAACTGCCTCCCCAGTATAGAGACTGTAAATATATTCACTATTTAAATTCAATGCAATAAATCATTTAAAGCCATGGCCGAAAATGTAATCATGTAATTGAATTCGGTCATCAATATCTACTGCATATGTGCACATGTACGAATGGAACACATGGGGCATTTCACAAGCACATATGAGAGGTAGAGTGGGTGGGAATGTGTCCGGACTAATCTTAAAGTATGAGTCATAGCCGTGCAGTTATCCCTTATTATTGTTATTCACGGCCCAGTAAATGATGAGGATGTAATAACGGGGTTTGGCCTTGAAAGGACAAAAAAATTGGAGCCTTTACGTAGCTTTACTGTAAGTGTCAATGTGTGGGCTTTGAAAGAATCCTGCGGTATCTGTTAGAAAACAAAAAGAAATTAGTAGAAGTATTATCCTATACTCCGAAGGTTGGGTTTTCCGTGGCAGTGGTGGCCTAGTGGTTAAGGAAGCGGACTTGGGCCACTGAGGTGCTCTGAGCATAGCACCGTCCCAACCCACATCACTTCTTGTGGGCTCACCACCCACAGTAAGGCTCACAATATGGTGCAATGTGATTTGAGTGGTGTCAACTGCCTCTGGCGCCACCCCTGCGACCGGGCAACGGACAAGCAGAGGAAGAGGAATGAATGAATGAATAAATTAATCCTATGAATCCTCGACACACGACATTCCCATGAAGGAGGGCGCCCACTTGAGAACCCAAACAATGCCGTCAGTAAGTAGACCGCCACAGTGACTTGATACATCATATTTTCATTTTAAAGCGTATTTACTGAGGGATCTCAACACCTAGTCCTACGTAACAGACCCGCTGAATTAAATCTTATCTGCAGAGAATTATTCAAGTAAGAGAATTTGCAGGCATGGAGGACCCATAAAGTGAGGGTTAGAAATTACTTGCGATGGAACCGTAAAATGTATCTCCCAGGAGCCTGAATGTATATTTTAAATAGAAAATCCCAGTCTAAATAAATTAGCAAAATGCTGGGTTCTGCTAATTTATTTAGACTGAGATTCATGGGCACAGCGATCATGTGATTGATAGTCCTGCCCGTGGTCCAGATGTGTCCACAAATTAAAATGTACTGCATTATGAAATAGTCAGCAGAAGGATTGCCGCTGTTGTCGAGTCTTTTTAAACAGGGCAACGACAGTGTGTTTATTTCAAACCGGCAACATTTCGTAACAATCATCTCTGAGGGACACTCTTTACCAACAGTTTTGTTGTTCACCGCAAAGTAATTCTTCCACCATCTCCAACGGTGTGAGAGCCACGAAGCAAAAGTTTAACATTTAATGTCAGCGTTTGCACGATGACAAATCAAAAGCGTTGGCAGGATTATTACAGCATTACAGAAAGTAGCTGAGTCTGTATAGGCGCCTTTATTATTATTATATTCCATTATTTAATAGTCATTCCATACAATCCATAGCCAATCTGAATCAGCAACATGCATGTAAGGTGATGGTGATGAGAAATATATTAAGGCTATTGATGAGGTCTTTAGCAGGGGTCATAACTGGCCCCCAGAAGTCAATAATTATCATGATAAGAATATCTTTATTGCAAAAGTGCATACGGCGGCAAACTCATCACCCAGACCAAAACATTCCCCTGCGGTGTAATTGCCACTGGTGAAATTATAGTTTTCATTAAAACAAAATGTTCAAGGTTATTGATTGCTTAAATAAGACTCAATATCTTCTCATTTCAGAGCCGAATGAAATTGCTTGAAATAGTAATATCATCCAACTATTGTGCGCATTCATCACAGTTACACTGCCTCATATTGCTATCCCTTGAGGATTATTAGGGCAAAATAAGTGTATTTAAATGAGTGTAATTTCTGGGAAGCAGAGATCCGTGCAAAAACATCTGTAGGCACAGCTCAGAACTCCCATACTTCATCACTGTGAACACGCACATCCACCGGAATATGAGACAGCAGCAACCAGATATCAACCAATCATCTGTAGACTTTTTTTTTAAGATTAAAGCTTTGACATATTTACACCAGCTCTTCAAACTGTATGCTCTAAAAAGACAAACATGATAGGCTTAGCTGCCTGTTCTCTAGTGACTGTGGTACTACTACAGTACTTTGCAAGTTAAAATTACTTTATATCCAAAGAAACATATGCACAAAATACACAGTAGATATTTCACAAAAGCTTTGAGACATAACAGAAGTATTTCCATAGATTTTACATCATGTATTTGTTAGTATTGGGAGATTTTGTTCCCATGGGGTTTATTGCAGTTTTCTTTGTTTATATGTAGTTTGCAAAACCAGTATTTAGATTTTTGTCTTTTCTTGTTAGGTTTTGTGCACTTTAATGTAGTGCCATGATATAAACTGTAGGTGGCAGGGCTGTGGGTAATAGTGTGGGAGTCAAATAGTTGTGTTTTAAAATTGACACTGCTTAAACATTTTGACATATCCATAAATTGTATCCCTAAATCCCAGCAAAAATTGAAATGGGCATAAAGAACGAAATGTTGCTGCATAGTTTACCCAAACAGGTGAACAGGAAGTGAGCAGAGCTTTACAACAAATACTTGAAACACTTTCCTGCGTTGCATTTTTTTTTTTTAAGTGTCACTCATACTGCGTGGCACTACTGTCAGATTACAGTATACAAATATACAATGTTGGTCTCAAGGAAGAGGTGACTCTAAAAAACAGTGGTACCCAACCCCCGGTTCCGGGCCCGCGGGTTTGTTGGTACCGGAGCCGCACAGAGAGAAAAAATATTACACATTATTTATTTCATTTATTGTCCGAGTGTTGTTTTTATTGTCCAAGTGATGTTTTATTTTGAAAAGTGGCCGGATTCTCTCTGTTACATCCGTCTCACTTGACGCATGTCAAGTCCTTGACACCGTAAGTCACGCAATACATCCCGCTAAATTAAAGAAAGATCAACTGCTGAAGATCGCAAATGACGGGGCCTTAAACGTCA
The DNA here is from genome assembly GCA_016785265.1 of Paraplagusia blochii. NCBI lineage: Eukaryota > Metazoa > Chordata > Actinopteri > Pleuronectiformes > Cynoglossidae > Paraplagusia > Paraplagusia blochii. The sequence continues at coordinate 208,027 of JAFBJS010007638.1, read as the reverse complement.
ACTTATCAACTCTGCCGTTTTTCTGGATTAAAGTCATGGCAGAGTACCCTGAGATCGCCACAACAGTACTGAAAACCGTTACCATTTCCGACATTGCATCTGTGTGAAGCAGGGTTTTCTGCAGTGACGACAACCAAAACAAAATTACGGAACAGACTGGACCTAAGTAGCACACTTCAGTTTTCATTGTCTCCCATAACCCCAAGATGGGACCGTCTCGTAACAGCAAAATTGATTCAGTGCTGCTGTGAGTCACGAGTATTTCCATACACTTTGTTTTTGTGTTGTGTCTTGTTTTGAAGTTAGTGTAAACGTTACCATAGAAGGGATGTTGCTCATGTCATGTTCTGTTGTTGGTGCGACGTCACAGGGACATCGCTAATGAAGTTGCACATGATTACACAGTGGATTTATGGTCATTTTTATTATAGAGAAAATACAGTTTTTAAAACCGATCTTATTTTATTTTGTTTTTATCTGCTACACCGGGCTGTGAAAGCATTGTCCGACATTTAACCTGTCCATGGTACAGAAAAGGTTGGGGACCACTGCTATAAAAGACTCATCTTTCTCATCTTCATTGTCCATTGTGTTAAACTGGAAAAAAAGTGGTATACCTAATGCTAAGTGTTCTTCTGGAGTTTGATGAAGAGGCTCTCATTGAAACAGAATAAGTCTTACAATCAATCGTCTCTGTTTCTCTTCCAAGCTACATTTCTGACCTAGAATAACCTAATGATGTAATTGGTTGTGGCAAAAAAAAAGAAAAAAAAAATATTGCTCTGTTATATGGGGTCAGAGGCTAAGCACAGCTTTGCAATGACATGTACCTACGAATTGAGTACCATACCTTATGGTTCTCACTTTTAATACAAAACTTGTAAGATATGTATTAAAGATCGTAAAATCAAGTGCATCGAACTTGATGAAAGTACTTACATGTTTGCTGGGATGTTTAGAGGCAGTTCTCTGCAAACACAAGCTGTCTGAGTCTTTACAAGAGTTGGCAGAACTTCTATCTTCACACTCCTCTTTGACTATCTCAGCCTCAACCTGCAATAAATAAAAAAGCATGAGCCTACACTTTCCTGTAGTCCATTATTGATCCAGCTCAATATTTATATATTTATGCACCATCTATATTTTGTACAAACATACAGCTCATCTGTTGTACTGTATTTCTTGCTCAGACAACAAAGGGAAAGCAAAAACACAGGTGTAATTCCCGTATGAAGAGTTGATCAATAGCTTTTTGTACTCTAAACTTCCAGGGGAAACAGTATTGTCTGCTCTGTTAATTACCATGGACTTTTTAACTGTTTTTTTCTACTGTAGACGGCAGACAAACCCATTTGTCTTGCTTGAAAACAACTGAGGAAAGACAGCCTGATGAATAGACATAGTTAAACCAGAACCCACAGGAAGCCATGTGTGGACTGCGATAACTTTCAGCCAAATTAAAAGTCCCACCAGACCTGTTCAAAGATTGAATGATAAGGACGGAGGGGACTGTGTTTTTACCTGATCAATTGGCAGCTCCACCTTCAGCTGGAGCTCCTCATGCACCTCCGCCGCCCCTGCCAGCTCTCGCCTTTTGTTGGGTGCATCGAACACGCTGCCCTCTGAGGAAAGTGATTAATAACAATTACCTCATCTGTTGGCAGCAGCCATTTCAGTCTTTTTGCCCTTTTCCTTCACTGCACCTCAGTCCTCCCCGACTCTAGAGGGGATCAATGTTACTGTCGGTTTGTTTGTTCGTTGGAATGGTTCCACCAGCACTAAAGTCATCATGAAGTTGAACTCCAGAGTGTGCTCTTGACAGTGACAGGTTGTTCTTAAAACCTGCAGAATAGTGTGTCATGGCAATGCCAAAGGGTTTCTTTCAAACTCCCTTTGGTTTCCTGTTCCTGGATGTGTAACACACTGGAGTGTGAGTAATGAAACACACTATTGCAACTGAATCTCTTTCTGTAGCTCTTGATGTTTGCCTCCAAAGAAGTAATCAGTGACAAGTCGCAGGAACAAAATAAAGGAACCGCATGGTTTTCTGTGCTGTAGCTCCAAAAACACATTATTCCGCATGGGCTGATCATTGAGAAGTTGGTAATCCAAGTAAACCAGTGAACAATAGCAAACACCATCAACTGAGAAAGCGACACAGAAGCTCAAAGATTGAGCTCTCGAAGAAACAGGTGAAACTGAGACACAGGTGGAGCAGATTAGGAGAACAGGACAGGAAGTACATGTGAGAAGAGGGCAAGGAAAATCACCTTCAAAATAAAACACAAAAAAATGGATATGACAAAATAAAAATATTTGGAGACATATTTTGTAAAAAAAATAACTTCTAAAAGCAGGAAAATCAAAACGGATGCATTTTTTTAAATTGTTAGAAATATGCAGATAGAAGGTGTGAACATGCGACTTGATTTCATCATGTAAGTCCAACTGCTCAGCTTGTTTTCAATTGGAATTTCTCTCTCCATGATTAACCCAAGCCCTCCCAAAATTAGGACAGTGTCTTTTATTTAATTTGATTTTCATGTGGACATTGCAAAGTCAAGCAGGCAAAAACATATAGTTTGTGATTTCATTCATTCATCTTCTTCTGCTTGCCCGTTGCCGGGTCGCAGGGGTGGCATCAGGGGCAGCTGGCACCACCCAAATCACATTGCACCATGTTGTGAGCCTTCCTGTGGGTGGTGAGCCCACAAGAAGTGATGTGGGTTGGAACGGTGCTATGCTCAGAGCACCTCAGTGGCAACCTCGCAGCTGGTGGATTCGAACCAGGGACCTTGCGGACCCAAGTCCGCTTCCTTGACCACTAGGCCACCACTGCCACAAATTATTATTATTATTATTATTATTATTATTAAATTATTTTGTATTGAATTTAATTCAACAGCTTCAGATATAGAATAGGATATCAGAGTTATATCCAACTAAAGAAGACCATGTGTAATACTGAGCAGGTACTCACATTTTAACTAAAGGATCATTTCATATATCATTTTGTATTTAGCATGCCTTGTTCAGTATACATATATTTAATTATATTAATCTTCTAAATTACCATATTTGTAATGAGGGGTTGGCAGAATCCTGGTGCACAGAAGGTGGAAAAATGGAAAAGACACTACATTCCAAAGTCCAGACAGGGAGAATTTGTTTATGATTAAAATATAATCAGTTTTGCTGATGCATGCATTACCCTTCAACAAAAAACTGCATATAGCATTTTGGAAAAACATCCAACATCAGCATAACCCTGTGACGATGAGTGATCGTTGAAGAAGTAAACATCATGTTCATTTAAACACATAACATTATGTTATTGGTGGCACAGAATGAGTCGTTTCAGCTGAGTCAATGTTTTCCTGAGCACAGATGGTAAAACAAATAACTATAAACAACAAAATGACACAACAACTGAATAGAAGGTATAAAAACCCCAGTTACATCCCATTAATGAAAAGCAGACTCTACCTTTCCTTAACGACCGCCAGATAAATGTTCCAACACATCACTGTTAAAGAGAAATTTGTCACTTTTATGATCTTTCCTCTGCGATATTGGTGATTAATAACATATTACCATAATAATTTCTGCATCAGACAAAAATTAGGGCAATTTGTTTCGCCCCCACACTGTTAGTGATTTCCGGATTCATATTCTGGTGGGAAAAAAAGCCTGTTTGATTGAATCCCTCTTTATTTTAAGCGTCTTGATGTTTGTTGTGTTGTTCTGTTTAATATTCAATTCTTTTAATCAAAGAGAGAAAGAGACAGACAGAGGTATGTGCTTTGTTTGGACATGCACATTAAGTCAAAGGCAGAACCATCAATTACCAAATGGCATTGTTTATCTGTTTCTAATGCAAAACTATACACACGTATCACCAATGGTACTTTAATCAAAACACATAGAGTACATTTGTATGTGTACAGCAGCCATAAGGGTTTTGCGGGTTGTCTGAAAAAAAGTAGTAGGAAGAAAACACAGGATAGGAAGCAGGAAAGAGATAAATGTACTAGGATTGCTTGGTTTACCCCCTGTGGAGATGTGGAGAACTGTACTTCTGGACACCTGCCTCGGTTGTTTGGTTCTCTCTCTCACAGCTGTGTGTTTCTTCATCTGGTTCCTGACTGTGGGCTCACAGTGTACTCCAAAGCCTGTGTAAAGAAACTACAGGCACAAACCAAACAAAAGAAGAAAAAAAAAAAACACAGGTTGTGATCTAAGTCAGTAAGATCCAACTACTATGCCATGGCAAATGCATCTACATCACTTAACGTGTGATGTAAAAATTATAAAATTTGGTATTTATATGTCTATTGTGCAGGTATGTTCCCAGTAGACAAATGAAAGAGAGGAAGTTATGCTGTTGATATTTCTGTCTTTCTTCAATTCCTGGAAGAATATCAGTACAGGGGCTGTTTAACTAAACAAGACCAAGTTTCATACAGAGCAATTACATTTAGGGTAAATTTTAACTGAAATTCCGGGCGTCAGTGGTGGCCTAACGGTTAAGGAAGTAGACTTGGGTCAGGTTCAAATACACTAGCTGCAAGGTGGTACCTGAGGTGCTCTGATCATTGCACCGTCCCTACCTGCATATGATAACTCCCAGTGGGCTCACCACCCAAAGAAAATCTCACAGTACACTGCAGTGTGTGGTGGTTCCAGCTGCAAATGTGACCCAGTAACAGATTACCAGATGAAGATAAATGAATGACTTTTTCTATATCATTCCATAAATTTAATGCTCAAGTACCATAAGGTTATTTCCAATGTAAATACAGTGTGTAATTCTGTCAGTAAATTAAAAGAAACAGTTGAATTTTGCATTGTTTCATCTTCAGTGCAGGTGCATAAACCGTGCTACAGCTTTTATATATGTTAGTCCTTATAAAATGTTTTATTGGATCTTCGCATTTTTGTGTGGAAATGTATCACGGAGAATTCCTGTAAAACACACAATTGAAAAGACTGACATGAGGTCAGCCTTTTTATTTGTATGTTGCTATGGACCCAGGATTTCAAATATTGAACACATTCTGCCAGATTTTTGTAATATGATCCTCTCTGGTGGGAAGACAACTCATAGTCATAGTCAAGTCCACAGGTAGATGTGTTGCAGTGCCTCATACGCATCTTGTGGTCACGCTCCGTACTACAAATCTGCATCTGGAAAAACATTTCCTCACAGAGAATTATTTTTCTTGTTGTTGTTCCAAACAGGTTTGCACAGCCCCAGGCTTAATGTTAAGAGGATTGGGATTGTTTAGAGAGGATTACAGGTTTGAATCCAAGAAAAATTGAGCAAGCAGAAATTGCCTTGCTTCAACCCATTTCAGAAATCAAACGTAGAGTAAAAACGCAGAGGACAGTTTAGGTATAGATGGGGGTGATCAAGGGGACACAGTAGTAGACCAGAGATTAGGGCCTAAGTGGAATCAAAACCAGGCCATCGAGCATGACGCTTAGCAACTCAAGCAATAAGTTATCTGATAAGAAATGTTATTCAATATGGAAAAAGAGATTTGGGGATTATATGTATTATCTGTCTTCAAAACCCAGATAATGGTCAATTATTTTTTTAAGTGACACATACATATATGGATAATGTGTACTAGTTGAGAACAACCCAACAGCAGTGAAGCATTTATTTACAGGAAGTTACTGTAGCTGATTCATTGCTGCTCAAGGCCCCACTTTTGTTAAAAAATGTTTTTTATCTGATCCTTTCTTTCACTTTGTTTGTTCCATAAAAAGAAAAAGGAAAGACAAAAGAAAACTGTGTATCCAAACTTGTTACTCTTCCTTTCAACTCTATTTTACCGTTTCCGTTGACCTCAATTTTTCATGAGTTGATATGGTTTGTACCTCCCCCATGACTCCTACTGTATTGAATTCATCTGGTTCCAATACATCTCGTGCACAACCTATCAATCACTGGGGAGCGTTGGAAAACTAATCATTTATTGATGAAATGGGGCAGCCATGAATTTCTAACTGCATTTGTCTTATTTATCAAGCCAGATCAAACAATGAAAATCAAAACAAGCTTAAAGGGAAAGGGTTGGTGTTGTACGGAATAACTTATTCCTCCACAGTAGACAAGCAGGAGGTTATTGATAGAGAGAAGAAAACAGGCTTGGGACCGAGGCTTGTCATGTCAGAGAGAGGGTTCAGACCAATGTTCAGTCAGCACGGCACACATCTGAATTAATGCTTTCACAAAAAGGCAATTTTCTCCTCACGGACTCCTTGTCCACAGGTACCAGGCTGGAGTATGTCTCCCTCACGGAGAATGAGAGACAGATTCAGGGACAGGGTGAGTGCAGACTTAATGTTTCTTTTCAGCTACAGTGTTCTTAACTGCAGCTGCCTGACTTGATCCTTGGGCTGGCTCTGGGGGAGAGTGTAGTGATCTCAGACTTCCACCAGAATTCACTTCTGGCAATGGTGTTTGCAATCACTAACATGGAGTCCTGGGAATAGCAGCATTGTTTCTTCCCCTATTTGTCCTATTTAGATCAGAGGCAGTGTCTGAAGATGTTCTTTTGAATTTTTGCAGCCGTTAGTGGAGCAAGGGAGAACATTAAAACAAGAAACAACAAGCTCTGCCTGAAGAAAAGCTACGACTGTGATTCACAAGACCACACCATCACTACCAAAAGGATCAGGGAAATAAGGGAGAACGATAGGACTATTAGAGGAGTGGTTCTGGCTTTTGGCCCACAATAAACCCTTACAGAAAAGACGTGACTGAAAAAAAATAATTTACTTTTCAGAATTTATTTAATGTAACATTCAGTACCACTTCAGTAACTGCACTCTTTGAGTATTGACTAACTCACAACTCAACAAAGATTATTATAAAAACTGCCTGTGTTGAGAATCTCTGTACTAGCTACAATTTCAATATTGCCGAAACAACAATTTGGTGGCTTTGCAGTTTAGGAAGTGGGTCTGCAAGGCTTGAGGTTCAAATCCACCAACGGCCTGGTTTCCACCAAGCTACTCTGAGCAAACCATTGTCTCAATCCACATAACTTCCAGTGGGTTCACCTCCCACAGGCAGGCTAACAGTATGGTGTTGTGTGATTTAGGTGGCAGTTATTGACCCCGCGACAAGTTGATGAAGATGAAGACAATTTCTTACCAAATATACAGTATATTTTAGAATTAAACCCAGGCAGTCAACAAATGGGGAAGTGGTAGCACTGAACAGTCCATCCTAGGACCACATTAAAAGAGACAGCTCCATTTAGACTGAATTAGACGCACTTCTATGTCCTATTTACAGTTGCCAGTATTCCGTATCTATAACTTGCCTATGTGTGGACTGTACTGGGAATTTAAAAAACAAGTCCACCCAAAAAAGAAAAAATCCACAAACTCACATCAGGGCTCGAACAAATGATCAGATACCTAGCCGCTAATGCTTACTAGCCAACAAAAAACAGCAACTATAATGCTTCATGGTCGGAGTATTTTATATATCCACAGTCTTTGCGTCGTTTTACAAGTCTGCTACATGCTCCCCTCTGTGATTACGGTGTTATTTAGGAGCAGACAAGGATAATTTGGTCTTGCAGTACGACCGAGCCGTTGGCCTCAGTCTTCAAGCTAATTCAAAGCAATTTCACAGTGCACTGCATCCTTATACAATAGGTCATCCATGTTCTACAGTCTCTCTTTTTTTACTACTACTTCAGTTGTGTTTCAAGACTGCTCCATGTCAGGCCAAAACAACCAAACAAAATCAGATTTTCTCTCACGCTCAAGGTTTATCTTTTATTTAGCATCATAACCTCAAAGCCAATAGCCAGAGCGATACAGTATGAAGCAACTTCACACAACAGCCTATAATCAAAGATCCATCTGGAGAGACAACTTTTCAACAACTTCATTATGCTCAGAGCCTGCTAGTAAGATGTAAACAGATTTTACTTAAATCAACAAAGTTGAAACACGGCTGTCTGACTCCAGGAGGAGTGGCAGTGCAGCGCAGTACAAGTAGCAGCACAAGTAGAAACGCAGCAGTGGAAAAAGCTGAGGTCATCTCTCCCCTCAGTCTACAAGACATATCTACAGCACGGGGCCCTGTGGGAGGGGACAGCGGTGTGTATCAGGGGGCCCCAGAGAGAGAGACAGGGAGTGCCAGAGTTAGTGTGAAGGGGGCTCTTGGGGCCTGAGCAGCAAGTAATCTGGAGCCCTCTCATGTGGCAGAAAACAGGAGTCAACAAGAGGACAGTGTGATATGATAGCTGAGGGAAAAGTGGGGTCCAGACCGAGTGGACCAACCAGCCTGCAGCTACCCGAGCCGTGCTATCAGCGGCGGCCACTCCCATGGCCTGGTTCTTGGTGAGCAGACACGCTGGCAGCAGAGGAGTGGTATAGTTTTCCACGGGGCATAACTGCTTCCCCTAACCAATGAAATCATCCGGGAAAAGAAGGGGGAAATGAGGAGGAGCAGCAGCAAATCACTGCTGATGTCAGAAAGTGCAGCTATTAAAGGTTTAATCAGACTTCCCAGGCTGTTTTCACAGGACGCTTGGTGTGAAGTACATTAGCAGCACAGTTGAACCGCTCATTATGATTACTGTAATATGAAAGCATTGCATTGATGCACACCATTATTCTCCTCTTCCCCCCCTGTCCTTTGCATTCCGCTCTCCCTTATTAATCTCCTCTTTATGCTACGTCTACCTCTGAGGTTTCTACCTCATCATGTCCGTGAACACCTAACTCAGCATATATACCTGCCGCCCGAAGGGAACGAGGGCTACAGGGGAGTTGCAGAGCTGCAGTCTGCAGAGCCACCGTTTTAAAACTCACCGGTTGCTTCTGACCAGATGTCCCGTTCTGCACCGCAGTCACACTCAAAATACGACAGAGACGCATTTAATACAGCCTCCTTGAGAAGGATGAAAGTTTTTTTTTTTACAAGAGTTTCACAGGAGACTGCCTTTGTTTTGTAAGGTCAAGCTGAAATTGATGAGAGACGTGGCCCTGTAAAGGGATGTGGAACCAGCACACAGATCTACAAGATACTGCTATATTTGTCCAATGTATTCTCCACCTTTTGACTGCGCCCTATTAACTGGTCAACTCGTGTTTACAAATTCATGAGAGACCAGAGCAGGAGGCAGTGACGTCATCTCTGGTGTATAACTAATATTACCTCGAAGCCGGAGGAGGCCTCAATCACCATAGCCCTGTCTCTGTCGCCACCTAACGGCACATGCGGGTATAACATAGCGTATGGACATACTGTAAAGTTTTATGTACCAGTTGTTTCAACCTCTTCAATTCCTTTCCCTTATGAAATGTTCGTTAACAACACACACTGGTGGAATTTAGATTAAGGATATGTTTCACCATCTGAAAGAAATTCTCTGCCCAAGTGCTGTCATCTTTCATGGTTAGAAAAGTCTGTTGTCAGACACATCTGTCACAGGGGGGCCCGGTCTCTACAGCAACCTGCTGAGCTGGCATGTTCTCATCTTCACTGTGTGATATGGTGTTACACTAGTGCCCACAGCAGTGAAATCCTCACATGGATTCAAAGCATTTCTCCCTACGCATAATGACTATACAAATTGTCGCAGTTCTGGTTTGAATAAGAGAGACCTTTTTTTTTTTTACTTTTTTTTTGTTTTCATTTAGTGAGGTCCCCTCCGCGCATATGATCTGTCTACAAGGCTCGCTGCGCTTGATCAAGTGGGCCAGTCTGTCTCTGTGGGGATTACCCATTGTGAGGGCGGGGCAGTGGTTAGCGATCAGCTGCAGCCGAGAGAGCAGGTGAGTGGCGAGGCTGATGCTGCACTGCGCACAGGTGGTGACGGTTCCACTAATTGTTTCTCTCCTGTGATAAGTAGGAGCCGGGTGCACAGGAGGGGGAGATTGAGAGATTGAGAGACTGAGACACTGAGACGCCAAGCCCGCTGAACCAGACCGTGCTGTGTGTGTGTGTGTTTATGTGTGTGTCCGACTGCCGGGCCACTATTGGATTGTTACCAATAAACCTGTGTTTGGAACCTCTAATCTGAGTGATTGGTGTTCAGAGGACTCACAGACTACCACACCCATCAAAGTGAAAAGCAACGGTAACTCAATGCCTCCTGCAGACAGTGATTGATGATAGCGCTGTTTCATAACGAATTACACCCCCACGACAAGCCTCACACATGGGAAACGTTAATTGAAATGCTGTGTGTGCATAGGCGTTTTACCTCTGTGATGCTACTGGGCGGTTAAAAACACTAAAACATGGCAAAGAGAAATTTATAAATAAGGATATTACATCCATATGATAAACTGTAAACCAACTGTACTCACTGTATCATTTGCATGCCTTGTCTTTGGAATCGGAGGCAGAACGTCCCGGCTGCAGAAAGAGAAACAAAACATTTAATATTTCTGGGATTTTATAGTAAGACGTATTCTTGATAATGACCAACCTCTGATACCTCTGGAACCCGCTGCTGTCTGAGACTGAAAAACCAGGAACGCACAGGTCATATGGGAGCACTTTGAATCTTTCTGCCCCGACTGCAACATAGTGACCATTGTTCTCCAGGTCAGCGGAACTGCAGACGGGACGTCCGTCTAATCTGCAAAGTCTGAAGACGGTATCTCAAAGTCACCTGTCATATTTTGCAAATGATAGTCAGAATCTCTGTGATTTTTATCGAAAGTGAAATCAGCATATTTTTCTGTCCAGAAATAGTTGTATTGTGGGCAACTGGACTGGTAGGTAGTTTTTTTTTGGAGAAGATTTGCCTCTTATTTAGGTGGCTTCTTCTGTAAACTTATTTCATCCTCACCCCTAATGTATCTTTGGATGACCTAGATGTCTGAGGCCAGTAATGTATGCTAATCAAGAAGCTTTGGATTAATTCCACTGAGCATATCATCCCTACATGGTGATGACTGCTAATTAATTAGAAGGAATCTTCCACTCTGCTAAATGTACTGAGACTGGAAAGCTTCCACTTATCATGTTTACTGTCGTCTGCATTAGACAAACCGTCTGCCCAGTGATAAACTGCAGTGATTCATTGTCGTTATTTGTGTCTTTACCATGAGGAAAAGTCAGCCTTGATCTGACTTTGTTTAGTCAGACTGCCCTCTTCATCTTCGCTTTAGAAATACTACTGATCACCTTTTTGGTCGCATTTTATCTATGAACTTTACCTGTGGACGGCACCAGTACGAAGACGCACTTTCTCTGTCACCGTGGCCAAAACTTTCTCCCAGTTTTTCAGTGTGTGTTTGGAGATCCGGACTCGAGCTGGAGGAACCAAGAGTTCTCCATTGGTGAGAACACTATGAAGACAAAAATATGTCAGGGTGCGCTGCAGGAAAAAAACGTTTATGTAGAAAGTTAAACTAAAATAAAGTGTGCAGGAGTCAGTCATTGTTCTTTTAAATATATCTAGTAGTGATGGACTAGCAGTTTAGGAAGGTAACTTGTATATGCAAGGCTTAATTTTCCAAACTTCAAGCTGTCAGGTTGCCACTGATGTGATCTGATCATAGCACCTTCCTAACCCACCTAACTATCAGTGGGCTCACAGCCCACAGAAAGGCTGACATTATGGTGCGGTGTGATTTGGGTGGCATTGGTAGAGACTGCTACACTGGAGACACAGCATTGGATAAGTGGATGAAGATGAATGAATGAATATACTCATTAGTATTAATGCCACATGAGAGTAATCAATACTTAATTGATAGCGATAAATCTATACCACCTCTTTCATTACTAAAGCACAATTTCAAAACATAAAAACATTAGTAATAGCTCTGTGTTCAATGAGGTGAGGCGACCCGCTATCCCCATTGGGAAACTAATGCTATAAAGACATGTACTTACTTTATCGTGCAGGTTTCATCGTGAGATTTCTTCCAGCGAGCAGATACTACAATCCTGCTATGTACAACAGGATGGATCTGGATACCAGACCAAAGAATTTGAAAGAACAAAATTGGATATTTTTGTATTTAATACAAAAAACAATATAATATAAATGATTACATTGGTGTATTTTTACCTGTTCTTTCCTCTTATTCTGAGGCCTCTTGGTAGTTATGTCAAAGTAGCTGAAACATAACAAATATCCATTCATCTTAAATATTTATAATACATAACTTAACCTTGTATCTTGTCTGCACTTAAGCTAAGCTAACTATTTTAAGCATGGATTAACACCTGTTTTCACAGTAAAATCTAGGGACCAGTGGTAGATCCACAGAGACTGCACCTTCAAGCTAACAAGTACCAATCTAGTTAATCATTTAGGATGAGGATAGTTAGCAAAATTCCAGGGTTTGCTAACTAGCATTCGCAAGCGGCTTAGTTGTTTGTGGTTAAGGGGAACTGATCAACTCTCGCTCACCTTCTCTTCTTCTTACTCTATTGGTTTTCTTACCCTTTCATTTTACAATGATTGACTGTAAATTCACTTTTTAACAAATGTAAGTCTCTTTATATCTGCTAAATTTGTTTGTACAATAATGTACTGTTTCAACAGTGATACCCACAGGTGCACTTTTGCCACCAGCACATCAACAACTGTAAGAAATTTGCTTTTATTTTATATGTAATCAAATATCTCATCTCACTATCACAAACTTTTCAAAATGATGCCCTACTTCTTTTCCTTTCACCTTGACTCTTATTTAAGGGGTTGTCACAGCAGTTGTCGTTTTCTATCTACTCCAACTACCTCCATGCCTCCATGATCCTAGAGATGGAGCCACCATCTCTAGGATCATTCTTCTACCAATGTATCCACTGTCCCTCCCAATTTGGTTTCTCTAGCCTTTTTAGTTTTTTCCCCCAAACCTTCCGGTCTGTGTTGTCCCTCTAATCACCTCGTTCCTGATCCTGTCCATCCTTGTCTCTTCTGAAGAGAATCTCAGCATCTTTAACTTCTTCACCTTCAGCTGTGTCTCCTGTCTTCTACCTATTCCTAGTGTCTCTAATCCATCCATCATGGCTGGTCTCACAACTGTCCTGTAAACCTTTCCCTTCACCTTAGCTGACTATCTTCTTTTACAGATCATTTTTTTCATTTTTTCATTCTTTTCTCCAGTTGTTCCATTCTGGTTGTTCTCTATTCTTCTCCTCGCGTCCACAGTCTCCACTCCTCTGAACAGTTGAAACATCTAAATGAATTAGCCATTTTATTATTGCAACATCATAGCATATACATTTTTAAGTACTGTTGGATTTTGTAGCTTGTGGTAAATTTACAGCCAATTTGGTCCAATTGACAAACAGTGATTCTGATCTTGCATGGTTACAGACCTGCCAGAGACTGTTCAGGAAAACTGAACTTTATGAAGATCCATCATTTAAGTTCTCTACTTACTCCAGTCTTTTAAAGTGTTCATTTCCAGCTGCCACATACGCTCTGCCGTGCTTCAACTCCTCCAAGCAGCATACTTTGTGGCCCTGCTGGAGGGTGTAGAGCTTCCTGACAGCACCAAACGGAGCTTCCATTCCTTTTGTCAGGGAGTTCAAGAAACTGTCAAAGGTCAAAGCATGCCGCGGGTTCACCACCACCTTCCTCCCGGGGAAAAAAGCATCTCCGTTCCTGTAGACGGTGATGTTTTTTGTTTGAGGAAGATCACAGCCACTCTTTGTGCTCGGCATATTCAACAGGACAAAACAAGAGCTGTTGAAGAAATACCAGAGTTTCCTAGATAGCTCTAGTCATCCTCCTGTAAAGACGTAACTAGAGAATCTGATATGGCAGGCTACTTCGTCCACGTGGGGGACTGCAGCGTCATGAAACCTAACCACGCACACATTCTTGTTGTTTACTTGCTCTTTCCTATTGTGTGCGGCTACTGTAATGAGGTGTTTGATTCCAAAAACTGGAGGCAAGCAGCCACTAGAAGAAAAAACAGGTTATTTATTCATGAGAACTAGTCACCTTAACAAGACCTGTACGGTAAAGCAGAGAAGACAGAGGACTGTACTGAGGAATTTCTTTGGGAAAGAATTCAATGTGAAGAAAAACCTAGAATTTATAATACAAGAAACTGCTAAAATGGTTTTTCCAGGAAATTAATATTATTTTTTCTCTAGTGAAGTTTCCACAGGGTTTGCAACATATACAGTATATAGCTGATGCTATCTGCCACACACAAACACACATACACATACACATACAAACACACACACATATATATATATATATATATATATACATATATTTATGTATATATATATATACATAAATATATATATGTGCGTGTGTGTAAGTGGTAAGTGTGCTGCTACTGAAAATATATGTATTAAACATATTGTTTTATATAGTGGAAATACACTTATACAGCTATATATATATAAATATACATATACACATTTTTATTGTATTTATGTGTAAAAAGCCATTAATAAATGAATAAAGGCATTAATAAAGCTCTATATACTGTATTTAACTTCCAAATGTTTTATACGTCCCTGGCCGAAAATTTGAGAAACGCAGCAACACAATTTTAAATAATATTCTCTGTTCTACCTCCCTTAGCTTCCTACTTTAATAAAATAATAATAGTCATGAAAATATTGTTGTTTACATCTTTATGCCTAGAAAGCATGAGTACCATGCGTCCTCTTTATATACCGCACACCAGCGTGCCATTACAAAGGAGAAGTGTCTCTACAGTCTACACAGATCATACATTGTCATTTCCCCAGGGCTCGGGCTGAAACATGAGTACTGCTGTGATACTTCCATGGCGAACATAGTCGCTGATATCAAATACAGAGTGTCCCTGGTTTTTCCACACCACGTCTCCATATCTTCCTCTTGCAGGCGTTTTCCTTTCTCTCACAGATAATCTGACAGTCCAGCGTTGGACATTAGAGTTTTGTGGATTGTTCTCCACTGAGGTAACGAGAGATTGCAGCAACAATGGCGCCTAATTGGTTTAAGCCAGACACTCCTGGTCAATTAAATGCATAATTCATCTCAGCATTAATTATTCATTTCATAAGGGACCAGTTCTGTATTTTATTAGAGGATCTGCATCATGCATATTCAAATTGTTCTTCTTCGAGGGGTGCAGTATTATCTCAGTAGGTGCCCATCCCCAAAAACAATAGCAGCCGAGGCTGCCAGACGACTTCTATTAATCAGACGGCTGAACCGTGGAGGATTTTCAAAGAGGAAAATGTCACAGCGACCTGTGGTGTGTAATGTCTTGTTTTCATCATTCGGCATTGTGCTGTCAAACAATTACCAACTGTCATTAATTCAGCCATAATTACTGTCCAAGCCCAGGCCAAGATGGTCCATTTTTTAGAATCATCAGTGTTGGTAAAACTTATGGTCATATATTTCACACACACAAAATATACTTCATGTATATAAAATAATCTATTTGTATATATTATATATTTATGGACAGGAAAAGGGAGAGACATTTCTTTATTTACATATCTTTTAGGAACTAAAATGTACCAAACCATGACATGTATACATGAATTTATACATATTGTACGTGTACATATATACATAAACACAATGTGTATAAATTCATACATTTTAACAAATCTTTGGCCAACACATAAACATATATATATATATATATGTATGTATACACACACACACACATAAATATATACTGTGTCATTTTCCAGCATTTATATTTCTATAATGTACCAAACCACAATATGTGTATATATGAGTATGCCCACATACAGTTATAAACACATACACAAAATGCTGCTCCAAAACACATTCTCTATCAATCAATCAATTTTTTATTTATATAGCCCACATTTACAAAACAAGTTTGTCACATAGGGCTTTACAGGGTTGGTAACATCCTCTGTCCTTAGACCCTCAGCCCGGGTAAGGAAAAACTTAAACGGGGAAAAGAAAACCGGTAGTAACCTAGGGAGAACCGCTGGAGAGGGATTCACTCCCTGGACAGACAGTGCAATGGATGTTACCAGAGCATAAAAATACAATAAAATATAACAAATACAAAAGATACAACAAATTAGTCAAAATTTTTAAATCTAGTAATCCAATAGCCAATTCTCTACACATTTCCCTTACCAACATGTTCATCAATATATGTATATACATATATGTATATACATACTGTATAAATATTTGATATCATTTTTTTTAAGACAAGTTTTTTTTAAAAGTCAAACCACCCAAGTTTAAATGACTGCATAAAAAGAAATTGAAGGTTTTATTCAAATTCATTTTGAGATATTGTCACAGACTAGTCGTGTTAGATTGTGGAGCCAGAAATGGTCCCATGGGCCAGAGGTTTGAAACAGTTAATTTGGGGTTTATATAGTGTGATCTGTTCACAGATCTGTGTTCTGTTCCCTGTACCACACTAGAGTGCTTATCTTGTTCTTATACCTGAATTTAAGCAACTTTTGATGTGACAACGGGTGATATATAATGTGTGTGTTTAGGGAGAGACAGATGTCCCCTGTGGCTCGTTACGTGCAGGATCTAGGCGAAGATACGGTATGAAGGAGTGTGTTTTGATATTATGAAAGGTGCCATCCATTTAGAAAGATCAAATTGTCAGTCAGTCAGTCAGTCAGTCAGTCAGTCAAACTGTCATCACCACAAGCCAGGTCAGCAACTGTTTTCAGGAACATTGTAACTCACACATTTTTGGATGTTTTTCATAGAAATGTCAAACACAGACTGCGATTCCAGACTTTTCCTTAAATGCCACATATCTGTTAAGTAGAAGAAGAGCTCAGCTTAGACAGGCATATCCAACACTGGAGATAAAGACATTTTTAATTAGACTGACCAGGATGAAGGGAATTAGAATTTGAATAATTAAATAGAAGTTGCACAAAAGAAGATCACTGGTTGGTTCTCACTGTAAATGGGTTTGCACGTTCTCCCAGTGTGTGTGGGTTCTCCCCGAGTTCTCTAGTTTCCCTCTACAACCTAAATCCATTGTTCATTCGGGGATTAGTGTGATCTGAATATCTACTGATTAAAGGTGTGAATGTCAATAGCTGTTCTGTTTCTATGGGCTGCAATGAGGCTGTGATGAGGCCCTGTGATGAGGCCCTGCCGTATGGATGGAAAAAAACCCTGAAGTATCACTGAAAAATAAAGCACAGATGAAGCCAACCTTCTTTACAGGTCAAGGTTTATTATCCAGGTGTGAAATAACTTACATAATTTTGAAATATACAATGCATGGTATGTTCATCTCTCAGATTACAGGAAACTAAATCCTCAAATATATATAAACACCCATGTTTGTTCCTTAAAGTACAAGATGTAGATGTAAAGTGTAAAGTAAGATGATGATTTGGCTGAGTTTGTATTACACGTTGTCGGTACAGAGTACTGTAGTATAACACAGGAGTACTGCAATGGTATAGGTTCAACACCTAAACTAAAGGTTTTGAGTAACACTCAAAAATTGTGGTTTCAAACTCATGGCTCAGGGGCCACATCTGGTCCATGAAAACCTAAACTCTGGCCCGTACACTAAAACATCACTAAAAAGGTATTTTTGCCCCTAATTTGTTAATTCTGATTTTTTTTATCCATTTTTATCGTTAAAATGTTTAACTTGGTTATTAAAGAATAAAAGTATTATTTTTTTAGAGTGCCCATATTTAACAGAAGTATTGTTTCCTTCAATATCCTCTTCTTCGTATTGAACGTTGGTATTTAACTCCCAAAACACTCATGTCCTTCAACAAAGGCAGCAGAGACCTTCAGCTCAGCAGGTTTTCAGTCAGGAATTCAGCAGAAATATGGCACCTTTAAAGCCAATCACGTGATTTTGTGTTTATACGTATGTACAGACTGTGTCAGCTGCTGATACATCGGGACTTAGATGCTGTCCTTATCAAATTCACAGACAAAGTACATGGTGGGATGACAGGCCACATCTGTCCACTCTCCAGAGGACAACATCTCAGCACAGTCCTCGTCATCGTAGGCATTATTGGGCTCTCCTTTCCTCCATCTGCTGAACCTCGTCATCGGAGACTGATCCACGTAGATGAACACCCCCTCCTGGTCCAGGTCGTGAAGGCCTATGTAGACCCTACTCAGACCGGCTGCCGATATGTAACCGGCTATGGCGCTGTTGGTTTCCTCGTCCTTGGGCATGGCTAGGTGTCCTCCCCTTGTCTGACAATGGAGCTCAGCATCAAAGTAGCGTTTCTCCTCCTTCACCAGTAGATAGACTTTACTGTCTGTCTCTTTAATGCCAGCAACAGCTGCAGGGGAGGGCAGTGCTGAAAAATGAGCACTGGGATTTCTATAAATTTCACATTGACATGCCCAGCGTTCTCACTTCTACGAGTAGGAGGAGTTAAGTTAATTGCTTTGCAGTGTAAATGCACACTGAGAAAGAGAAAAATGTAAGAATCAAGCGTTTGTTCCGTTCGTACCGTTTTTAATGAACTTGAGTTCAGACGACAGCTGGGCCACCAAGATGTCCATCTCTCCAATCATATTCCTGATGGGTGTGCACTCACAGGGCATACCTGTTGAAGACACACCAATCATTACTTCAGTTCAGCTCTCACCAAATGTGAAATTTGTGACATCAGTGACATGTTATTTCACCTGGCTCTCCATGTGTGCCCTGTGGACCGGGATCTCCCATCTCACCTTTTACCCCTGAGATATGAAATAAAATTTTAAAAATAACGACAGTAAATTTGATGGGAAAACAACTCCCTGACAAGCACAGCAGGAACATCACTCTGTGTTTGGAATAACCTTTCATTCCGCTTGGGCCCACTTTTCCGTAACGTCCCATGATTCCTTTTTCTCCTTTAAGCCCCGGGTGACCTAGTAAAAGAAATAACTGACTTAAAAATCAGATGTTACATTTCATTTCAAAAACATTCATTAATATATTTATTTTTTATTATTATCAATATTTGAATATTTTTACTTTTTTGAATATTTTATTTTCCCTGATAGATATGGGGTCTTATATACCACACAATATATTTATTTTCCTTTTGGCTTGTCCCTTTATCTGGGGTTACCACAGAGAATCAACGTTTTCCATCTCCCCCTGTCCTCTGTATCTTCTACTCTAACTCCAACTACCTCCATGTCCTCCCTCACTGCATCCATCAATCTCCTCTTTGTCTCCTGGTAGCTCCATCCCTAGGATCATTCTTCTACCAATGTAGGAGAATCTCAGCATCTTTAACTCCACCACCTCCAGCTCTGTCTCCTGTCTTCTACCTATTCCTAGTGTCTCTAATCCATCCATCATGGCTGGTCTCACAACTGTCCTGTAAACCTTTCCCTTCACCTTAGCTGACTCTCTTCTCTCACAGATCACTCCTGACTCTTTTCTCCAGTTGTTCCATCTGTTCTCTATTCTTCTCCTCTCTTCCACAGTCTCCACTGCTCCTAGATATCTTAACTCCTCCACCTTCTCCACCTCTGCTCCTTGTAACCTCACCATTCCACAGTTCTCCCTCTCATTCACACACTCTGTTTTGCTGAGACTGACCTTCATTCCTCTTCTCTCTAGTCCTAACCTCCAGCTCTCTATGTAATCTCATGGCAAATAACCATGTCATCTTCAATAATTATTGTCAATGGGCACTTCTGTCTGACAAAAAATTATTATTCTTTCTGTGAGGTCCGCTTACAAGTGATTCATAGCCCAGTACTGGTTCCAGACCCAGAGGTTGGAGACCTCCACAGTACTATGCAGTAATTGTGATGATGTGTCTGTGTTTTGTCTCCCTGTGACAGCACCCTTCACTCCTCATTAAGGTCTTTAGTAAACATTTGTCCTAAGCAGTGGGTTCTGTAAACCATATCTCCCCTCTGACCCAAATGTAAACACTCAGACATGTCTGTGTGGTCTGTCAGTGATGTAACATCACTTTATCAGTCCAGGCGATGTGATCCCTGACCTGCTTCTCTTTTTTTTATAAGGGGAATGGTGTTTCTGGTCAAACATTTCCCTAAGCTCTAACAAACAGGATGTTCCATTTGCCTTTGTTGTAAGAGCAGAAAATATACCCGTCTGTCCAGGAGGTCCAACTCGTCCTGGTCGCCCCGGCGCTCCTTTTTGTCCTTTGTCTCCTGGTTCTCCTGTTTTTTCCAGTAAAGCGAGACAGCGTGAATGAAGAGCAGGACATCTGTTTCCTTTTGTTCTTTTCGTATTGTGCGGGTAGAGCACCGCTTACCTTTGAGTCCAGGGACGAGGATCTGAACTGTGCACTGCTCGTCTGCCAAGTGGTGTCCATGAGTCGTCTGTATTGTTGAGAGACTCAGCATCACAGACATTAGCACCACAGGTAGCAACAGCTTCTGCCCTCTCATTCTTCTACATGGGGCAGATAATGGGCTGTACTTTGAGAAACAGAAAAGAAAAGAACAAAAAATGTATCGCAGGGCTAACAAAACAATCACTTTCATAGACTTAAGCAAAAACAGTAGAAGTCACCAACTGCACAATGTACAACAGAAATAGGTAAAATAGAATTAAAAATAGATATTTTTCATGCTTTACTATGCTCTTTTACCACTTTTCTTCAGAATTTTCAGGATAAAGCCGGCTAAAGTCAAAGGTCACAACCCAAGTCTTACAATTTAAGGAAGGTAAAGCAATTAACAATAACAGGCACCTACACCAAACAAGCTAATATATCAAGCAGGAATTTAGAATAATAATCATTGTGAAAGTAAGAAAATGAACGACGTACCTGCAGAGAAACGTTCCAGAGCAAAGGGAAAGTTTTGTCAGCTTGCAAAGACGTGCAGGAGCTTTGAACAGTGCTGCTCCTGCAGACACATTTCACGATTCTCTCCCGGAGCTGCAGAATGTGTGTGATAGGACTTTCATAAACACTCCGTAGATAAAGTCCAAAGCAGCTGAGCCTCCACAGATAATTGGCTGGGAAAACAGTCCAGTGATTGACAATGAAGGGACAGAACTAAATACAGCAACATTACTTCAAAGTCTGCCACTTATTTAAGTTGGTAATTTAATGTCTTTGTCTGATTCCAGTGTCTGTTGGCCACTGTATTTTTTTTCTACCTCATTTGTATGCTTGTTATTGTGGTTGTTAAGGCTATCATTTCTGTTTCATTACTGCATGTGAGATATAAATTGCATTGATTTATGGATGCAGTGAGGGAGGGAGGTGGTTGGAGTTGAAGTTGAGGATGCAGAGGACAGGGTGAGATGGAAATTGTTGACTCGCTGTGGCAACCCCTGAAAAACGGGATAAATAAGCTGAAAGGAGAAGAAGATATAAATTGTATTAATAAGACCTGGTTCATATTTATATGACATTGGGCATTGCACATAAAGGTATTAATATTGATGAGGGTTGTAGTTTTGCTAATGTAATATGGACATCATTGTTTTTGGAAACACTGTCCCTCAAAAATACATGACATTTTGCAAATTTCCAAAATCCTTATTAATTACTCAGTAAATAAATGCCAGTGCTATTGTTATTTAAAAACACTAATATAAAATTTTATATTCACCTTTACTCTAAATTATATAACTCAGCTTTTTCACGTTGCCTGCTTTCTAAGAACTTCCCTGGAGTTTGCATTTATAATTTAACAAGCAGATATGCTAGTTTCCAATAAAGCCGCCGGGGGGCGACATTGTCCGTGAAACATGATTTATATTCGGGATAACGACTATTGCTGTTCAATAACATCCCTTTTTTTAGTCATAATTCTTCTGATTATTATTATTTGGTTACCATTTTGGATCATTATGTTTCATTTCCTGGTCTATAGGACTGTTGGAGACTAAATTTTACAAAAAATAAAGTTTATTACAGTAATTTTCTTGTGTTTTTGACTCATAGTCACAAATGTGAGTTTCTTTTGAGTGTTCAAATATCTATAATAATGCTGTGCCTGTTTTGTTGTTTTCATCCCACGTACTATGCGGCACGAAATGTTAAAATGTGAACGAAAACATTTTGTCATGGGTTAAGGTTATTGCCTGCCAGTGTCAGGTTTGAAGACACGGTCCAGTAGAGGAGTATTAGGTATCCTAATTAGATTTACAAACGCAATGGCCGCTTTCAATGGTGGATTGAGTGTCTCCTTCAAAAATCCCCCCAAACGTTTTAGGTTTCCCGCTTTTTAAATATTAATGGCTAGACAACATTTGCCGTCTATTTATCAGGGATAAGTGAAGTATCTCAAGTGATACAATATTAACGTCTATTAATAGAGGGAAATTATATTATTTTGGATAAAGAAAGCAACTGAAATATGGATAAAATAAACCCAAAAAAAAACCCAAAAAGTTTCGTGTTGCTATCCATGTGGCATTTAAGTAACACGGTTTTCTCTCCTTGGTGTAATTGTTTCTTTATTATACTATATCTGTACTGATGTACTAAAAAAACTATAGTTTTACATATTTTATTTATTTATTTACCGAACGTATAAAGTTTATTTAGAGAAAGCATAATTGCGGCGGTTTGAACATACCCGAGTCGGTATTTTACGAGCTGCACGTCAATGCACCTTCCGTAGATACGGTTCCAAGTGACGTCAGCATCGCCTACCGGCGACTAGAGTGCCTCCTGTCTGCCAGACCGCCTGCTGTTTCTCCCTCTTGTCCTGCAGAGTTTTATGGTCTTGCTCGGGACGTAAAAAAAGAGTGAAAAGCTGGACTTAAGCTTTAAACTTCCATCTGTATGAAGGAGTTACAGCCTCACATCATCTCCTGGCTCTAACTTATCCCTCGCCAGAGGACACGAGTGTCTGCTTTTGGACAAGTTTTCCACTTACTGCAGCATCATTAACTTCAGGTACGTTTTCTTGAGCTTTACCCAACATAAGTTTTAAGAATAAAGATGATTTTTCCAGCAATATTTGTTTGTTATTGGAAATATTGGAGGTAATGGAGATATTTTGAGGTAACTTTATGGCTACGGTGTTTATTACAATGCGTTTAGCCTATTTATTTAAGTGGGTGAATTCTATTGTTTTATTTTACACTTGTATAGACATTATTAGAAGTTAGTTTGAGTAGTTTGGACTAGTTTAAAATAAGTAGACCTCTGTAATTTTTCATCTTCTTGCTGATATTTGTGGTCATCTTTTATATACTGAAATCTGAATACTAACCCTAAAACTGGGGTTACGGTAACTAAACTAAAAAGACAAAAATACAGATTTTTTTAACATTTCACTTTCCATGTCAACAAAGTTTTTCTCAATGAAAGAGCTGTCAGTTTGGATCTATGTTGTGTTTTCTGTCTCAGGTTCTTCCCTGCTGTCTAGTCTTGTCCATTGTCTTTCCCACTTGTAGTCCACATCCAGTTAGTTTCCATATCCTCTCTGCCCAGCAAAGTACAGGAAGCAAAAGTCAGGAAACATGAGGCGTATTTGTGTGTCCTGCTTTGCCTAGCAGGCCTTATGTGCTGTCCATGAATGCATTTGTATGCCTTCTCTCTTCTCTCTTTAACTGTGCTATCTGTCCTGGGTGTTTTAACGGCACGTATGACACCTCACTGATCTTCCATTTCCCTGTAAACGGATGTTTAATTTGTATTTAGAGGCTTTAGAGCTCAGATAATGTGTTTCACCTCACTGTCTGGATTGGGGTCAGATGTTAAGAGGATTTAGAGCCACGGAGAGGGAGTTACTCTTTTGTTTTGAGTTTATGTCCTGGTTTTGTGGAAAGCTTTGAGTGATGCCTTCAGCCTAAAGGTCAGCTCCCTGAGTGATGCAGCACATTGTCATTTAACTACTTAGTGAGTACTTGTACTTTTGTGATTTTTTTTATATAACTACAGAGGCAGAGGTTTTGTTTTAGAATCTCATCTGCGACATCCACAGTACCAACTAATCATAGTCTTTTCGTATGACTTTGCTGTTCAGAACAGTGGAGACTGTGGAAGAGAGGTGAAGAATAGAATACAGGCAGGATGGAACAACTGGAGAAAAGAGTCAGGAGTGATCTGTGATAGAAGAGAGTCAGCTAAGGTGAAGGGAAAGGTTTACAGGACAGTTGTGAGACCAGCCATGATGAATGGATTAGAGACACCAGGAAAAGGTAGAAGACAGGAGACAGAGCTGGAGGTGGAGGAGTTAAAGATGCTGAGATTCTTTTTGGGAGAGACAAGGATGGACAGGATCAGGAATGAGGTGATTAGAGGGACAACACAGACAGGAAGGTTTGGAGAAAAAGCTAGAGAAGCCAGATTGAGATGGTTTGGACATGTTCAGAGGAGGGACAGTGGATACATTGGTAGAAAAATGATCCTAGAGATGGACCTACCAGGTAAGAGACAAAGAGGACATTGATGAATGCAGTGAGGGAGGACATGGAGATAATTGGAGTCAGAGTAGAAGAAACAGAGGACAGGGTGAGATGGAAATTGTTGACTCAGAGTCCTGTGATAAAAGGGACAAGCCAAAAGTAAAAGAAGTACTGACATCAATACAATAATTTGAAGATTAAAGACACATTTCTTTTTGACAATTTTTTGTCATTCTTTCTTCTAGGCATCCATAAAACATAGTTATTTCCATTTGTTGGCCTGATGTGGTATGAACTAAACATGTAAGCAGTCAAATACAAATGTCCTGTGTTGATTAATATCAGTTTACAAATCTATGTTTGAAGCAGACTCAAAGATGCACACTGCAAAATATATATGTATAGTTAGTTGATATGTTAGTTGAGAGTCCTAACAATTCTTTGTTTGAGGTAGTTTCAAACAACACAAAACAATCATCTGTCTGGAACTGCAGTAAAATTGCCAGTGCGAAAAGTTACTTTCAACTACGGGGTGCTGGATGACTCAGCAGTTCCAAGCACCAGGATCTCTGACATCTGACCTTAATCTGTCAAGCTAATTGGATACTCAAGTCTGGTGTCAGCATTTTGCTTTTCAACCTCTGTGAATGTGGGATGAATCCCTCAACGAGACAAATACAGGAAGCAGGTTTGCCTGAATGGTTGTGTTGTTTTGAGCTATGAATGGAGCCAAAACCAATGTTGTCTCTGAAATCAATTTCATATTCAAGATAATAACCATCCAGGAAATTTGAATGCAGACACTACTGTAAAATAATACTTACCATTGCTCTAATTGGATACACAACAATGCCCGGGAGATGGAAATGGTGCAACAGAGCATCTTCTCATACCACATGACAGAAGTTCAATAGATGTGTATGACTTTTTGTTATTGAGGGGAATAACAACACTGTGCAATCTCATACTGTCGGACCTGAGAGAGTCTGAATGGGATGTTTGTTATTTGACTGCACTTCCCTCGGGGTCTGTTTTCATGTCAATGGCTTTTAGATATTTCTCCACAGCAATTCTAGTCCAGTTCCATTTAGAAACAAAATCTTCTCTTTTTCAGTAATGAAACAGATTGAATGGAAGCAAAATAGTTGGCAGTTACATAAAAAAAACAATAATTAAACATCAAAAATATTTGAATTACTGAGGAAGTCTTATGAAGGCTCTGAGAACTGCAAATACTGGCAAAACAGTACACTACAGCCCTACTTTAACTACAGTGATTCTTTTTTTTGCATCTGTCTTTTCAGAGCAAACTTTTATTACACCTGGATGTACATGGCCCCTGGGTAACCTCTTTGAAAATGTGCCCTTTTTGTCTTAGAATTGAATCAATCTATAAATATAAAATTTATTTTTAAATGCCATATGATTCCTGATATTTTTAGGTTAAGACCATATATGGAAGGCTATAACTGAGGAGACACAGGGTTTAATACATTGCTGCAATTCCCAAAATGTTTATTTTATATCAAATGAGGTCCAATCTGTGGTGCAGTAGAAAAAAATTTAATTAATTTAATTGATGTGCCAAAAAAAACTCACCACAGACCACCCAAGGGAGGCTCTTCACTTTGGGAACCACTTATAAAGTGTGCAATTATCAATAATGGTGTTATGATTATTACATAGTTATGAAAGCAGTCAATATGTTTTGCCCCTAAGTCCTTTAAATTCTCCATAGTTTATTGTGTGTTTCTCCCCATCTTCTAGTTTGGACACTGAACAGACTGAAGGTAAACCATGGAGGATGGGAAGCCTGTGTGGGCGCCCCACCCCACCGACGGGTTTCAGCTGGGCATGATTGTGGACATCGGAGCTGATACGCTCACTATTGAACCACTGACTCAGAGGGGCAAAGTGGGTGATCACACACACACGCATAGTCACACTTTTCTGAAAGTGATTTTCTCTGATGTAGGCCAAAGAAACCATGTGTTAATATACAATCGTTGACCAAAACTGCATCTATTTAAATCTTATCCCTGAGGATTAAGACAAAAAGAAAACTACTTTATTTTTATTTCCACATGCTACTGATGAACTAATAAAGAATAACAACACTATGAAAAAGGTTAGGCATTGTGACATTTTATTTTTCTTTGTCTTGGGGGAGTTGGTAAGGCGTCAGCTCTGTGCTGTTTTAAATGTGAGAAACACGAGAGACCACAGGTACTGTTGTATAAATAAATAAAGAGCGCAGCAGCAGGTGTGTGATAGTGTTGCCTGAAGGGAGAGCAGCTCATTAGGTGGTAAAGGCCACCTGTTACACCTGAGCTGTCACGTGGCCGTCCTCAGTAAGCAGACGTCTGGTGTTTACCAACCACCAATATTGCTGCGATAATCATCTGAGCAATTTCAATGCAGCTGAGAGCCGTCAGTCTCCTGCTCTAAGACACAATGAGTCACAGGAAATTTAAAATATTACTAAAGCAATATGATGTCAGACCTTGAGTGAGTAGAGCAGGCTTAGCAAAGATCGTAAATTAAGTAGACAACACCAAATGGTCAAACCTCTGGTTAGAAAATGGAGGCATCCATTGAAGACGCATCCATTGAAGAAATTGTAGTTAAAGTCATTAGAGACTCAAGGACTTCGGTTCATGCATCTGAAGAGACATCATCCTTGACTTTTGAGGACAACATGAAATGAATAACGTCTGTTTAATTCAATTACTTTGGTCAGAGAAAAAAAAAACACAAGGCCATTCCCACTCAGTCATTAACTTTGTTAACTTTGAAAATAACTTTGTTAATGACTGAGAAAAAAAAGAAGAAAATTGGATGTTATAGGGAAAATCATCACAAAAGTCAATAAAGGTGATGGAGTGAACAATACATAGTGTACTGACTCCCTCACTCATTAAACAGTACTATCGATGTCCAATCCACACACAAGTTGTCATCAAAACTGCATCTTTAGTGCATCTCCATTGTTGTGGTCTGTTAAAAAAATATATTTATAAGGCCCAGGGAGTATGCATCCACATTTAGGGAACCGTGGCAGAAAGAGACAGTTCGGAAAATGAAAACTTACATACTAAAAGTAAAAATTATTAGTATAAATAGTTGATGATCTCAAATATTCAGAGCTCAATAATTCACAAAAGGCAAATCAAGGGTCATCCGTACTAAAGATTAACTGTGACAGTAACTTCAAAGGACTTCAATGGAGTTTCTGTTATTTTGAATACACTTTCAATAATTACTGCTTTATCTTCCAAATATTTGGGTTTAATTTGAGACAATTATCCTCATCAATAACTACTGAAACGGCACAGTTTCATCAAAGACAATTAAAACGGCTGTCATGTTCTCAGCTGGTGGATGATTTAATTGGTTTTGATTACAGCATCAATAGGAAAACCTTTTTACCATCATCATCAGTTTACGCCCTATTGCAAGGCTGCAGCTCGGCTCCATTCAGAGAGGATTGAAAAACCCATGTGTCTTCTGCAGGGTTGAGCTCATTAGCGCCTCCAGTCTGAATCTGGCCCCTGTGTCTGCGGGGTTCTTCTTTTTCTTTTGTCAACTTTATTATTGAAACATTTCTCACATGGTTGGTATTGAGGACATGCACAATCCAGTATTGTAGCTTCTGCACAGAGCAGACTGTGTGGTAATAAACCACGCTTCACACACATCCGCTGTGAATTATACAGGTCTTATTATCCATAAATATTTCCTGTGGAAATATTGTTTGTTCTCATCCTTGGTTTTTATTTTTCACCTCGAATTGGATTTCAAGGAGTTCAGAGGAGCCCAACTTTTTCTGCACACACAAACACACACGGTTACTTGCTCAGGTGTTCAGATCCTGTTGCTCTACCACCAAATTATTCATTGCTCTGCCATGTCTCCCCTTGTTTCTCTCGCAGACGGCTTGTTCCATTGAATTTATTTCCATTGACTCAGACAATAGAGTGAGAATATCAGTAACTAATTCACTGGTAAAAAAAGGTTGCAGCCGACATCATTACTCTGATCTCAAAGCATGATGAATGATTCATGTTTACACACGCCTGCTTAGCTCCTTTGACGA
This sequence comes from Paraplagusia blochii, assembly GCA_016785265.1. Classification (NCBI taxonomy): domain Eukaryota; kingdom Metazoa; phylum Chordata; class Actinopteri; order Pleuronectiformes; family Cynoglossidae; genus Paraplagusia; species Paraplagusia blochii. The sequence goes on along the minus strand of JAFBJS010007638.1, from coordinate 179,649 downwards.
TGTTTAACAAGACGCTCATAAAATTTTATTATCTTTCCATTAGGTTTTTCAAGTACAGACACAAAACAAAATTATGATTGTGTTCAACTTGGGCAGGGATTCTATGGAGGGATGCAATTGATTGTGTGATCTGTTTCGGTTGCAGACGTTTCTGGCGCCGATGAGCCAAGTGTTCCCAGCTGAAGATGATGTGAACAAACATGTAGATGACAACTGTAAGAAGCCTGTTTTGAATATTTCTGTAGGAAGTCATTTGTTTACCCTATGAAATAAGTATTGCAAATGTAAGTATACTATTATAGTTGGGAGCAGTTGGTGGCCTAGTGATTTAGGTAGCGGACTTGGGTCTGCAAGGCCCCCTGCTCACTACGGTGATGGGTGAAATGCATAATTTATGCATACATTTTGATACTCCCGAGGGATTAATAGTGTTCTTGATAAAAAAAAAAAAAACAGGAACAGGGGTTTAGATACCTAGGATAACTGTTCAGATATATATATATATATATATCATTTGGATATGCCAGGCTGGATTATATAGCCAAACGGGCCGCATCCAGCCCCCGGCCCTGGTTTGCCCAGGTTTGATCTAATGTGAACATAAAATTGAAGTAAAAGCATTGTCACTGCCGTATCAGTATGAATATTGAATAGCTACGTCAGATGAGGTTGATACTAATAAGAAGCCTGAGCTCGAACTGACAGAATATTTAGTCTTAGTTACTATGTTATATGACTTTCCAAAAAAAGAAACGTCTTAGATTGACTGCAGTATGTCTTTGTTGCTGTTTATTTGATAAAGAAATTAGAGCTAACCTTGAAGTAGCAAGTTAAGTGAAAACAAATGAGGCACTTTGATAGTACCTTGTACAACTCCAACAAAAAGATATCTACCAAACAAAAGGTTACTAAGTAGTAAGATAACATCATTAGAGCTGTATTTTTGCACATACATTTATTGAAACTCACTCTTGCCCTTTGTATCAGGCTCTCTAATGTACTTGAACGAAGCCACGCTACTCAACAACGTCAGAGTGCGGTACAGTAAAGACCACATATATGTAAGTGCATTTATTTTAATCTATTTTTAAGCATTGCTTCTTCTTTACCTCCCCTTCATTGGCTCTTGCTACACATGCTTTAAACCATTACACTACTTACTACTACAAAGGCAGATACAATAACAACAGAAACAAAGATGAGGCTGAGCCTTGTTTCCCTTGGGTGGGGGTACCAGGTGGCAAAGCAGGATAGAAAGGTAACACAGGGATAAAAAAGTCAGACTATGAAAACCCAACCCTGATCCTTGGCAGTCACTTAGGAAATGAAGAACAGCTGGTAAATGGAGGGAGAAAGGCACGGAAAGACAAGCAAAAGAGTCTTCGGCTGACTGTCTGTTACCTCAACAACAACATTAATCAATAATACGGGTCTCTTTTACCAGACGTTTGTGGCTAACATCCTGATCGCTGTGAATCCCTACTATGACATTCCCAAATTGTACAGCCCTGAGACCATCAAGTCGTACCAGGGGAAGTCACTGGGAACGCTGCCGCCACATGTCTATGCCATTGGTGAGAACTGACATTTAAAAGGCATATGATGCATAATTTGTTGAAAACATTTGACATTAGCTGTGAACTATAATAACCATTGATCACCTCACAGCTGACAAAGCCTACAGAGACATGAAGGTTCTGAAGATGAGCCAGTCCATCATAGTCTCGGGTGAATCTGGAGCTGGAAAGACTGAAAACACTAAATTTGTTCTCAGGTATGAAGCGTGTGTTCTATTCCATCTATGTACAGTACAGTAGTATCCCAGTGTGATTAACCAGGTCACATCACAGTTGAATAATCTAAGCAGAATGATGACCAGTGACGTGACTACATGAGAAAATGCAAATTTCATGAAAATGGAAATGCAAACTCTGATGGGATGAACGTGCAGCTAATGTAGTATTACTGCCTGTGTACTTGTAGGTTAAAGTTCATGTGGTAAAAGAAGATCTGTGTGTGAACTTTTAAATTTCACAGATATCTGACCACAACATATGGAAGCTGTCAGGACATTGATGAGAGAATTGTAGAAGGTAAAACTAAATTAAATTTTTGCATCAGTAGGTTTGATTTGTTCAGTATTAGCGTGATCCATATGTTCATTTTATTATCTCATTACACTCAAGCAAATCCTCTCCTTGAGGCCTTTGGAAATGCAAAAACAGTGCGCAACAACAATAGCAGTCGCTTTGGGAAGTTTGTAGAAATCCACTTCAATGAAAAGGTAAATGATTGATCTACTGGTTTACTTGATGTAGAATGTTTCACCCCTTTAAGGTCTGTTCTTATATCCATTGTTATGTGTGTGTGTTTTTTTTTTTTTAGAATGCAGTCGTCGGTGGATTTGTGTCCCATTACCTGCTTGAAAAGTCAAGGATTTGCATGCAAAGTAATGAGGAGAGGAACTACCACATCTTCTACAGACTGTGTGCTGGGGCATCAGAGGACATCAAGAAAAAACTACACCTGGACTCCCCAGATAGTTTCAGGGTAAGTGTCCTGCAGACCAGTGGTCCCCAACCTTTTCTGTACCGCAGACCGGTTAAGTGTCGTACAATATTTTCCGCCCGGTGTAGCAGATAAAAACAAAATAAAATGATAAGATCGGCTTTAAAAACTGTATTTTCTCTATAATAGAATTGACCCTAAATCCACTGTGTAATCATGTGCAACTTTATTAGTGACCTCGCACCAACAACAGAACATGACAAGAGCGACATCCCTTCCGCCCCAATACAAAGCAACACACTCTGGTCGCTATGGTAACGTTTAAACTAACTTCAAAATAAGACACACATAACACAAAAACAAAGTGTATGAAAATACTTGCGACTCACAGCAGCACTGAATCAATTTTGCTGTTACGAGACGGTCTCATCTTGTTGTTATGGGAGACAATGAAACCCGAAGTGTGCTACTTAGGTCCAGTCTGTTCCGTAATTTTGTTTTGGTTGTCGTCACTGCAGAAAACCCTGCTTCTCACAGATGCAAAATGGCAATAGGGTTTTCAGTGCTGTTGTGGTGATCTCAGGGTACTCTGCCATGACTTTAATCCAGAAAAACGTCAGAGTTGATGTCTCAAACAGACGTTTACGCCCCTGTCACTTGCAATCTCCAGCAGTTGATCTTCCTTTAATTTAGTGGGATGTATCGCGTGAATTACGTTGTCAAGATCTAAGGACTTGACAAAATAAAACATCATTAATACTCGGACAATAAATGAAACAAATGATGTCTAATATTTTTCCTTTCTGTGCGTCCCGGTATCAAATGACCCACGGCCCGGTACCGGGCCGGGGGTTGGGGAGCACTGCTCTAATCTGGGACCTCAACAGTGTGAACCCAACAGCGTTTCCCTGAAACAAACAGCCTTGTTTTTTTAATATAATAGGGCATAATGTGAAAATTGTTGTAATTTAATATAAAAAAGACACAATGTGAAACCTAAAGAATTAGGTCAATGGAGAAAGGAACATCTTGTCTCTTAGTACTTTATAAAATGTGTTAATGCTAAATTGACACATATACGGATCTGCCTGCAGGTACAACTTTACTAAAGAGGCTCAGATTATTTAGACCTTTGGCAACATTTCCTTAGCAACAACCTGAATACCTTAAAGGTGATTCCTGAGGCAGTATTGTGCAAAGGAAAAAAATAACTCCATCAAGGATGCAGAATTATCTGGACACAAACTAATCTGAGATTGATAAATTACTCTGTAATTCTTTAATTGTAGATGAGATCAGGGTATAATGATCAGCTACAATAATAAGGTGAAATAGCAGAGGGTTATAGACTCGCCATCTAGTTCCCTTGAGGGAACTTATTAGTGAGTAAATTACTGTATGGAACTAGACTTTTGCAGTCAACATATGATATGTGGCAACATAACTACAAAATACTTAAGGTCAAGGAAGACATGAACCGGGGACCTCTGTACTTTGCACAACCTTCCTGTAGATTCTGCACATATTACAAAAGCTAGGCTTTATTGGTCACATGTCTGCATTTGACTGACTAGCCTACAGTCCAGACACGCATCTTGAAAAAAAAGCAGTCAGTCAATAGGCCTCAGTTTGTCAAATAAATAGTTTCACAAAACTGAAAATGGATTTTTGTTAAATGCTTCAGTACCTATACAATTAACAGTACAATTGAAAGAAAAGGATGATGCAACTGCCTTTGCACATGCCTTTTTTTTGGGAGCCTGTCGCCCTTACTTTACATCAGTTTATATGGAACTATTAACCAGCGAGTCGATAAATACCCTCCCAGCTGACATCACACTTGTTGCTCAGTAACCAAAATATTCCATATTGAATTCTCTCCTATTTATACACAATTATTTTCTCTGCATGGGGGAGCTGAGGGGTCATTAAGGTGTTCATCTTCCGTGTTATTTCTCCTCACATGCTCTATGGAACAACGCTTAACGGAACAACAAGCAGCCCAAGTTGTTCCTTAAGATGTTTATCATTTTATCAGCTTGTTATAATACACGATCCCTGAGGTGACACCCACATCAACCGAGGCAATTACTTTGTGCAATTTGCCACTAGTCAGCTATGGAACAGTACTGGGAAAACACCTGAGTCAATCCTTGAGATAGTTCTGTCTGTAGAGAAATCACCCAAGTATATGTCATTTCTACATGTACTCTTGTGGTAAAAGTTGAAATGCTTTATTTCTATATTTTTTTTTTTTCTTTTTACCAGTACCTGAACCGAGGATGCACCAGATACTTTGCTTGTAAAGACTCTGATACGCAGATCATGCAGAATCGCAAGAGCACTGAGGTAATGAAGAAATTCTGGTCTGGTAATGGCACTCCAGTTTGGAGTGTAATTTATTTAGCTGTTTGGGTTACTACTAGGTGTAAAATCAATACTTTTAGAAAAATAGAGATAAATATTACATTATTTTTTACTACCCGTGTGACTTAATCAATCAGATCAAATCCCACTCTACAATGTTTGAAAAAACTTTCTGCAAGGCTTTAAAAATGTACAGATCAATCTGAAAATTTATTATGCAAAAGAAAAAAAAGGAGGTCACGTCTGTGTATGAGATGAATAATGTAAGATACGAAACTGAGCCAGGTCCAAGTTGAGATATGGTGCAAAGCCTGAAGGAGACATTTAATTAATATCATGAAACAATTTACAGAGTAAGTGTGGCAGGTTGGTCTCTCGAGGCCTAATTATACATGTTTATTTCAATTTTTGTTTTCCAAGGCAGAATAGGAACTGAGAGGTTTATAAATTCAAAGATGTTGATCAATTAAGACACATTTCACCCTGATGGCTTAACATAAACCATGTCTTTGTCTTCAGCGTCATTAAAAAATGCATTGTGTTCAAGTGTGTTACTGATATGATAAATCTCTGCAACCATGCTCACAATCACTCAGTTTTCTACACCCTAGCTGTTGTGTTTGCTCACAAAAATATGCTCGCATGGTGGTAATATTTATTTTTAATCCATTTATTGTATATCTGTCTCTGTCCCGCCTTCTGCCTGTATGACCGCACACAGGACAACAAGGTGACCCCGCTGTTCTACTGAGACGTTTGGACCTTTTCTCCTCTGATGGGCTCTGATTCTGTTCTTTCACTGCATGCTTCCTCCTTTTACATTCACCAGGTGTTACTTTTCAAACTGAGGGCTGCATAACTACACAATGTATGATTCATCATAAAAGTTTTGACTTTTTCTTTTTCTAAAGCACTGATAAAACCGTATTCCCGATGCTACAATAACTCTAAACATTTGTTAGCTCAATTATTTAATTTGTGTATTTTTGCAGCCACTCAAAATAGAGTGTCACTTCTGGATTATCTTCCAATTACTCCGAGGCAATTAGTCTCATTTTTAGTGTGGTGCTTTTTTAGTCCTCATCCTACAAATCGCAGAACAACTTAGTTGTCTGGTTGTTTTTTTTTGTGTAGATGAGTGGAATTTGATGGTTCTGAAAACTTTGACAGTTTCAAAAGTCTTCTTTTTGATTTTTGTCCTAGATTAGTATGACATGCCATGCTCAGTGGTTGTGACTTTTTTCTAACTCAAACGTCCTCCGCAGCACTTGAAGGTCGGTGCTCTGAAGGACCCACTCCTGGACGACCAGGGTGACTTTAACAGGATGTGCGTTGCCATGAAGAAAATCGGTCTGGACGACACAGAGAAGCTTGACCTGTTCAGAGTGGTCGCTGGCGTTCTGCATCTGGGCAACATAGACTTTGAAGAGACAGGGAGCTCCTCAGGTGAGACGTGAGATTAATATGTCCAAAGTCTGGGAATCATTTTATTAGTTGCAGTGTATTGGATTTTCACAAAAACTTAGAGCTTATCTGAAACACCCTGCTTTTTTGCTGCCCTGTGTAATAAATCATTTTTTGTTCCCTGAAAGGACCTTAAACATCTCATAAGGGGAACAAGTCACACAGCTGAAATGAGTTGCTATTAATAAGCATGTGCGTAATCTTTGGTCTGAATAAGTCTTTAATGATGAGACACGTGTCCTTCAATGAACCTGGAGGAGATGTAAAAAATAAAAGACCTGTACTACCTTGGCAACCCCAGTGGCTGCCTTGTCTTGGAAGGTCCCTGTGGTTTAACTGAATGATATTTTTCCCACTGACTGCAAACTCAACCCACTAAACAAGAATAAGTATTACGCGTTAAACATTAGGGAATTCACAAAGCCTGAATTTTGACCGACTTGGTTTTCACTGTGCGTTTCAGGCGGCTGCGTCCTAAAAAACCAATCCAGCCAAACTCTGGAATGGTGTGCTGACCTGCTCGGTCTGGATCAGGAGGATCTGCGTGTCAGCCTCACCACAAGAGTCATGCTGACTACAGCAGGTGGCGCCAAAGGCACAGTTATAAAGTAAGGCCCAGAGAACAACCTGCTCTGAAATGTTCAATAGAGAAAAAAAAAGGGAGAAAGTCTTTTGTGGCTCATGTCAAGAAGATGTGGGAGTGGTTTCTGATGTAAATTGGTATCTGCACATACTGAAAGGGTTTTTGTGAGCTTTTTTTACCGCTGTATGTATATATCTCCATACATATATATATTATTATTATTTATAGAGAAAGAGACAAGGAGAAAAATATATAGTTGGGAAAAAAATGTTCTGACTGTTGCAGCTGTTTTCTTTAATTTTGGTTGTTTGGACAAACATAACAACACATATAGCTGATAAGACTTGAAGAGCTGTAGTCACTGAACTAAATCAGCATTAATCCTACCGTTGTTTTTACCCATTATTCAATCTCAAGACGATCATTCGGTGTTAGCGACTATATGACCTGGACACGAGTCATTCTGTGGTCAATTCCACGTCCTTTGTTGTTGCCCTTGCCTTTGTGCCACAATAAAACCCTCTAACCGTAACCTACCCCTAAATTCCATGAATGTGATCACGGTCGCAAGGTTAACACCGTGAACACGTTGACAGCGGAATATGGCACTACACTAGCGCTACCTCTACAGCATGTACTGTGGCAGTGACGGGGCCTGGTTTGGTGAATAAATATTTCAGCAAGGCCAGATGCTTGCCTGGCCTGGAAGTGTTTTCTCCACATAAATAATGCAGTTTGTATCTGAGGAGGCAGTCGAGCATGGTCACAGTACAGTAAAGGCCTGGTGTCAGGGGAGCAGGTGGGGCTAACGGGGCCTGTTTTTGTCATTAAACCTGACTTTATCCCCAGGGGTTGAGAAGCAGGAGGTAACAGGATGTAACAGGTGAGTGGATGTAAAACATCAGGGGTGACACATTTTAGGCTGGGTGATAAACAAGGGGTAATTGGTGAGGAATTATTTGCTTTCAAACATTTATGGTATAGTGTAAAAAGAAGAGAAGAAAGAGAATTCCCATGTGAGTCACAGTTTGAACTATTCCTGTGTGTAATGGCTGCCGGTTCTTCTGGAGACTTTGTGGGTGGAATTTCAAAAGAATAAAAGGAAGTTAGAAGCTATCATCGAGGAAAAAAAAAAGGAAAAGAGTGTTTTGAATTCATCTCATCTTTGCTTGGAGAATATATTTGAACTCTGGGCCACTGTGGACCTGCACTTTGTCTGTGCAGTCAACCCCCCTAAATAATTTAAAATAAAAGGTGTCAAAGTGTCATTAGTGAGCCCAGTAGAGTTCAAGGTCCATCTTATAGCTTTAATATGGTTTCTGTGGCTCAGGGGCCCTCATTTAAAGTGATCATTGAGTTCGATGAAAAGGATCAGAGGGGGAGCAGTACCGTGCTGCAAAATATATCATATCAACACAGGTCTGCCTCTGCTGCCGTCCTACTTTCACGACGCCTCTGTTTCATTTTGTTCTTATTTCCGTTTTCCCAGGGTGCCTCTGAAGGTGGAACAAGCCAACAATGCCCGTGACGCTCTGGCAAAGGCCGTGTACAGCCGGCTTTTTGATCACGTTGTCAAACGTGTTAACCAGTGTTTCCCCTTCAAGTCGTCCTCCAACTTCATCGGGGTGCTGGACATAGCCGGGTTTGGTAATAAAATGTTGTTACTGCCCTATGTATTTTTGATGTTTAAGTTGAACTTTGTGGTAGTTTTGCAGATATCTGTAAAAAAAAAAAAAAAAACTATGTAGAACAAACAATGTTCTACTTCAACAAGTGTTATTTTTAATCTACCTCTTTAATTTCAATTATACAAACACTTATGTGTACGGCATGTTCCCTAACATAATAACCTCGACATTCAATTCATTGCCAGGCTGGGTTGTTTTGATTTAATATTCCTTCATAATTAAGGATTTGCGATTTTCTTCATTACGGAATTAATGGAATTGTGTTTTCTGCCTTCTCTGCCCCCTCCCCCACACCCACCTCCCCTTACAGAGTATTTTGAGCATAACAGCTTTGAGCAGTTTTGTATCAATTACTGCAACGAGAAATTGCAGCAGTTCTTCAATGAGCGAATTCTCAAAGAGGTGGGTGGCCAGGGTGTGGATTAAGGTAATACAGTGCATTTTTCTTCTCTTATCCCAAGAAACCTGCTGTGTCATGTCACTCACAATACAAACTACTAACTCTTCTAAGCCAGACTAGAGTGGTTGGCACTCAAAGCACGTCTATTTTCCCTCTCTGTGTCTCCATGCACTGTGTATTTCTCTTATTTTTCCATTCCCTTTTTTCCTCTCTATCTCCCCGTCTCTCATTACAATGCTAATTCTGCAAGCGACATGATGAGGCCTGTTCCTCTCCTGTGATCTCGTAGCATTATTCTTTTTCAAGGGTTTTCCAATTAATATGCCACAATTCCGGCTTAAGCCTCCGTCTCATTAAGTGAATCGGATGTTTTGAGATTGACGTGTTTCCGTTTGTGTTGTTTGTTGTGTTTTTAATTAGGGAATGGTGACGTTAAGAAGCTAAGTATGAATAAAAATTTACGTGGGAGCTTATTTTTGTAGGGTCTTTTTCTGTTGTCAATTTTTCTTTTATTTCTATGCAGGAGCAAGAGCTTTATCAAAGAGAAGGACTGGGAGTAAATGAGGTTCATTATGTCGACAATCAGGACTGCATTGGTAGGAGCCTAATGATTTCTTACCCAAAACTTTGATTTAATTACAGAAACTGATAAATACCTACAATGAATACTCAATAAGCAGTTTGCTGTGTCTCTAACAAGTCTCTCTGTCAACTTCAAACCCAGCAACACCCTCAACAGACTTATCCCCACATCGTACAGTGTAGTGAGGACCTACATTACATCAGAGATACCAAACATTTGTTCTGAGTTCAGGATAAATTACAAACCCTTGAACAACAAGAAACACAAACAGACGCAATGGATTAGACAGTCTGGTGTGTCTGTCAAACAACCCTCCAATCCACAACTCAACACAGATGATTACACTGTGTTGCCAATTGGTTAGTGTGCTGCAACTTCCATTGGTTTTGATGTTAAAACTGTCCAAATCAACTGTCAGCATAGAAAAGATATAGGGAGTACTTAAGTGAAAGATCTTCAAGCCGTATAATCCAGTTGTGCTCTACTGCAGTGGTCCCCAACCACTGGGCCAGGGACTGGTACTGGTCCGTGGGTGAATTGGTGCCGGGCAGCAGAGAAATAATGTTTCCTGCAGCCTGGCACCAGGAGGGCCCATCTGGCTATTACTTCCACTTGCTCCATACCCATATCAACAAAAGAACTTAACAATAGAATGGCTAGGATTCCATCATCAATAATGCAGCTATATTTGAGTAGGAAATATTTTCTCAGTGAAGACAACAACAATAAACTCAAAATGACACAGAGTCATTGATACAAGATACTAACTTTTTTTATCGGTCTGGTAGCAGAAAGTTATAGTCTGGGTGCACTTGAGAAATCCTTGTTGTGCCCATGTACAGTTAATTTGAGTAGGAAGATTTTATAGGTAGGAAAATATTTGAGAGCACCAGAAATTAAATTTTATTTATATGTGTTTATCTGCCACAACTTAACAAAGGGTCAGTGAAAAAAGTACGAGACATTAACCAGTCCGTGGTGCATAAAAGATTGGGGAACACTGATCTACTGTATTTCTGCACTCTGGACTTTGACCTTTCTGTTACTCACCTTCTGCCCACTATTATAGTGAAACTGAATTTTCTTGGCTATGAACTTAAGTTGTTAGCTTTTAAGCTGTATCACTTGGCATTGGCGCTACAGGACAGTGGTGAGACCAGACATGATGTATGTATAAGAGACACTAGGAATAGATAGAAGACATGGAGCAGAGCTCTTTTGGAGGTTGACAAGATAACGATGCTGAGCTCTTTAGGAGAGACAAGGATGGACAGGATCAGGAATTAGGTCATTAGAGGGACAACACAGACAGAACGGTTATGAGAAAAAGCTAGAGAAGATGGTTTGGACATGTTCAGAGGAGGTACAGTAAATATATTTGTTGAAGAATGCTAGAGATGGAGCTACCCGGTAGGAGAAAAAGAGAAAGACGAAAGAGGAGTTTTATGGATGCATTGATAGAGGACATGGAGGTAGTTGGAGTTAGAGTTAAGGAGACAGAGGACAGAGAGAGATGGAAATTGTTGACTTGCTGTGGCAACCCCTGAAAAAGGGACAAGCTGAAAGACTTGGCAGTGGCACTGCAATATTATTAATTGTCATGTTAACCCAGAATCATCAGTCTAATATATGAGGAATAAATAAATAGTAAATAAACCTGACTGTCATCATGACAAGTCTAGGTTACAAGCAAGGACGTAACCCTGCAACAGCTGAATATTAGCAGACAAAAAAGGAGAAGATGTGAATATTCTACCTTTGTCACATACGCTAAGGACAAGAATGAGAGTTTTTACACTCAATATAGTCCATTTGGTATAAAACTCCTGTTCGGACTGGGATATTTGATGCGTAAAAAATGTTGTATGCACTATTTAGAGCTGTTGAGACTGCTGTTTCCATTAGGGTTCAGATGCCAAAATCAAAAGCATTCATGTGTAGGAGTATGTCTGTTCACATCCACAAGTGCCACAGAGCTGGGGTTATCACAGCAAGTGAAAGCACGGATGCTAAGTGACACTCAGGTTTATCATTAAGTTGAAGTGCTGCATTTGAGAGCCCCTGCTGTGAAATCACAAAATGTATGGAATAGAAAAAAATATATACAGACAAAGATGAGCCCTGGCAACACAAATATACCGCGGTGAGTTCAAGTGTAACATCAGGTCACAGACATGGCTTTCCCATGCTGTGGGCTTTGTGTTAGAGTGTCAAAAATACACCTGTCACAGGGGCAAAAATATCAACCGCTCATTACCCAAGAGGCTGTCATATGTATCTGTCTGAAGGAAGGATGCTGGATGAGTATCTCTGTTTTCATGTGGGCTCTATTGTGCCACAGTGATGATGCCTCATTGTTTCAGCCGTGCTTGTCTTTGGAATGAATCCTCAAATTAATGGGATGAAGTGGTCAGTGCATCAAGGTGAAACTGTTTGATTTGTATTTCAAAGCCTGTGAGTATTCGGGTGCAAGGTTAACTGACAGTCATGAATAACATTTATGACTTGCAAATGACCGTTTGCGTTGGCCATTAATTCATCCATCAATTTCCAGGATTTATGCACAGGTGCTTGGCTATGCAAATTTTTTGCCGAGGTCCTTGGCTATTAAATTACGTGCCGAACACAGCAAGGCAATGAATAATTCAGATAGATGGCGAATTTAGCATCCTGATTAACAGGTCTTGTGATTTTGAATATTCACAATCAGTAAACAAAGGAGGTTTCCTACAGAAATTAATTTCAGAACCTGCTGAGTCTCCATTTGCGCTATGGTTTTGATCAAAGTAAATGGCTTGAGTACTGCTTAACCGTTGATAACCATTGATAATCTTGCTGTAGATTAATAAATATACCTTCGATAATGGATTACTTTCTGTAATTTCCAGACCTAGTGGAGGCCAAGTTGGTTGGAGTCCTGGACATTCTGGATGAGGAGAACCGTCTTCCCCAGCCCAGCGACCAACACTTTGCCTCTGCTGTTCACAGCAAGCATAAAGACCACTTCAGGCTGACGGTCAGACCCCTTTCAGTGTTTCTCCCACGCACCTTTCTTTCTCCTCCACCGTGTTACTTATTATCTTCTGCCTTTTGTGCTTTGTTCTGCTTCAGTTTTCTGCCATTATTCTCTTCCGTCAATTCTAAGAAAAAGGGATAAAAGCATTAAGCTTTTTGTGACACAGGGAGCAATTTAACCATACAGAGCCCGCCATTGTTGCATTTCTTCTTTGACTGTATATTACAGCAGTTTTGTGAATGACAGTGAATCAGAGTATAACAACCCCCCCTCTTAAACACCCTCACCTCTTGTCAATGACTGTATCTGTAAGCATGAAAGCTTCTGTATATGTGGCCTTGATATATATTCATGTCTTGCATTAATGTATGCCACATTCAACCACTCTACACTGCAGGATTGTTACAAGGAATAAAGAAAAGCCTTGAAAAGAAAAAAAAAAACACCCAGCTTCATATATACTGTAAATCGCTTAAACATTATGTAAGGTGATCAAGCAAAAGCTATTTAGCTTTTACACGGGTAATTAGGGAGAAACATGCGATCAGAGGGGCTATAGGTGTATGATGAAGAACACATTACATGTAAAATATAAATGTAAAGGAAATAGTATTTCGATATTTGGATATTTCACAGTAGGGCTAGGCTTTTCTCAAAACTTAGCAAAATAAGAGATAAATCAACATATGGTTATTGCATTTTGCAGCACTGTCATTAAATATAATTTGCTATCTAACTCTCCTGCACAGGTTCCCAGAAAATCAAAGCTGACGATTCACAGAAATCTCCGTGATGACGAGGGCTTTATCATCAGGCACTTCGCTGGAGCCGTCTGTTACGAAACGGTCAGTTAGCATATAATTTGTTTTGTCAAAATAGAGTGGAAAATAACCATAGTTTAACTACAGTTTTACACTGATCTGGAAAATTGTCTAAAAAATGTTCTGTTTGAATTAACAAATAAACACATGGATACAGTTAGTGCCGTGCAGTATTTGCAATATTTAGGAATCTTAAATTATCTGTCTGCAAAAAAATGAAAATAAAAATATAAAGACAGTTCATATACCTATAAAAATTAGTTGTATGGATTTTCATTTTATATTCTTGACTTTATCCTTTCAGCTTGTTCTTCTGTATCTTATGCTTATTTAAACATACAGTAGATGTCCGTATATACACATTTATATTGCATAAATGTGTTGTAAAGTAATGTTATATATATGTACATGTGTGAAATTTTAACACTTGTGTCCATGTTTGCCTCATGTCATCAGACCCGCTTTGTGGAGAAGAACAACGACGCCCTTCACATGTCTCTTGAGAGCCTTGTGTGTGAATCGAAAGACAAATTTGTTCGAGAGTTGTTTGAGAATTCCAGCACCACCAAGGACACCAAACAGAAGGCTGGCAAACTCAGCTTCATCAGCGTTGGCAATAAGTTCAAGGTCAGAGTCAATGTCCCTTGAACAGGAAAATGCCTGCTGTCGGGTCCAGTCATGATGCATTCAAATTTAACTGTGAAAAGTCCAGAAAATACAGTGATCTGGGCTTTCTTATTCAACTTTTTTATTTTCTCCTTTTACACAGATAAAAATACATTCATTGGGGGTTGAAGTTTTATTTTAAAGGTTAGACCAGCGTTCCACAAACTTTTTGAATGGACTGGTTAAATTTCTTGTACTATTTTCACGGACCCGTCATTAAGTTGTGGCAGAAAAATACCACATGATAAAATTTATGATAGCTCTAAAATATTTTCCTACTTATAAAATATTCCTACGTGAATTATCTGTGCATGACCACAACAAGAATTTCTCAAGTGCACGCAGCCTATAACTTAACAGACCGGTATAAAAAGTTAGAATCTTGTATCAATGATCTGCGTCATTTTAAGTTTATTGAGAAAATATTTCCTAATCAAATATAGTTGCATTATTGATAATGGAATCCTAGTCATTCTAGAGTTCAGTTCTTTTGTTGATATGGGTATGGATCAAGTGGAAGTAATAGCCAGATGGAGCCAAAAGGAAACATTATTTCTCTGTGGCCCGGCTCCAATTCACCCACAGATCGTTACTGGTCCCCAGCCAAGTGGTTGGGGGCCACTGGGTTAGACCTCCAAGGCTAGATTAGAAAAACCAAAATGAATGAGTCCAGTGAGTAACAATAAAAAAATGAAAGCTTAGTCTGCAAATTTATCTATGCTTGCTTTTGTACCTTGCTTGCTCTTTTCTTAATATCTGATTTATTTTTTGGTTTCCTCTCTACTCTAATTTCTCTACCTTTGTTTTAGCTATCTTCGGCAAATAAGTCCAGAAAAGTTAATTTTATGTATAGCCGTTGCTGTGAGCATCACAAAGCATGACAAATAACCAAAAAAAAAAAAAAATCAAGATTAAGATCTTCAGGTTTTCATTTGAGCACATATAGGGAAGGGTTTGACATCAGCAGATAACTGTTGGCAATATGTGGGATCACAGGCCTGATGTGTTAGTTTTCACAAGAGATGAAGTGAATTGTTTGTTGCTTGACACTTAATCAATAGTTTGATTTTAGCTCCGCTTTAAAGTTGAATTTGGGTCGAACTTTGCTCCAAATGGCTATCATTAGGCAATTTATGCTTGTATTTAGAGTTGGCATGACTTTGTGTTTTATTTACTTTCAATAAAGCACTCCTATTTGCTTTTTTTGTTCAGACCCAGCTCAACCTGCTCCTGGAAAAGCTCCGCAGCACAGTGAGTTCTATTTCTTCTGTTTACCATTTTACTTTTTACATCATATTTGTCAACATTTGGGGTTTTGTGTCATCAAAACCATCATTTGCAAAAATAAAACACATCAAATGCAATGTAGAAATCATTACATTGTGGCATCACAGAATGTTCTTGTTTGGGTTACAGTTTCACAAAAAGCAGGCATTGACTGAAAAAAAATCAATACTTCATGATTTATTTTTGTATTTGCAGGGCTCCAGTTTCATTCGCTGTGTTAAACCCAACCTGAAGATGGTCAGCCACCAGTTTGAAGGGGCTCTGATTCTCTCACAGCTGCAGTGTGCAGGTTTGAGAAAACAGCTCCAACATGTCAAATAAACTATAAGATTAAAAATGAATCGACTACAGTGAAGACTGCACTTTGTTATATATTGACCTTCAAAGTGAGGTTCAACTAGATGCACAGACCACTGGGTTTTGATTCCCAGAAAACCATGTATCACTAAAGGCCCCTTTTGTGTTTTTTTCCAAACAAATTTCCCTGTTGCTTGTTTTTATTACCATTCTTACTTGTAGTGTGAGTCTGACAGTTGGTCCTGTTAAACTAAATATTAACTTTGCCTCTTTCTGGTCATGTTTCTGGGCTCAATTTATTATAAACATATATATACATATATATATAAAGTATTTCTAGTATATAATAAAAAATTATAAATACTTACTCATATCTTACATCTTACATATCTTATATCTTACATTTACTGTACATTGTTGAAGTTTATTATTTTCTTAAAAAAATACTGAAACATATTTTTGTTTTTTAATACCATTACAAACTATATTTTATTTATTTATTTTTAATTAATGTCAATCAACTGACCTAGAAATGGAATTGGATAAATCTCTGCTTTTCTTTTCTAACCATGTCTTTGTGAACTCCTCCCGTTGGATCAGGGATGGTGTCAGTTCTGGATCTGATGCAGGGTGGCTTTCCCTCCAGAGCACCTTTCCATGAACTCTACAACATGTACAAAAAGTACATGCCTGAAAAATTAACACGGCTGAATCCACGACTGTTCTGCAAGGTGGAAAAAATGTTTCTTTTATTTTTAGCCTCTTAAGGAAATTAAATCAATACGTGTTAGAGTAGCAATGTTATCTCCTTGTAATAAATCCTTAGCTGCAAAAGTTTACTAGTGAAAGTCCTGAATTGTGGGGTTTTGCTGCCCTAAATATTCTAATCAGGCTGTGTCAAGTAAATATGCCTTTTTTCCAGGCTCTGTTCAAAGCTCTTGGACTCAATGACAGTGACTTTAAGTTTGGACTGACCAGAGTGTTCTTCCGACCTGGAAAGGTACAGTTAAGTCCACATAATTAATCACCTCCTTATTTTGCAGGTCATTTTGTATACACGGCAGCTCCTGAGAATACAAACATAGTGTGTCCTCATTTTCAAGGACATCTCTTTTCCCTCTGCTTTTGTCTTCTTGTGCGTCAGTTCGCAGAGTTTGACCAGATCATGAAATCTGATCCAGACCACCTGGCTGAGCTGCTGCAGAAAGTCAACACGTGGCTGGTGTGCAGCCGCTGGAAGAAGGTTCAGTGGTGCTGCCTGTCAGTCATCAAACGTACGTTGAGCCCACATGGCACAGCAGTGTTTGTACAGCATAAGTTTAAATCAAACAAAAACAGTAGTGGGAGCAAAATAAGAAGAGAAAGATGGAGATATGTAGACATGTATGAAGTTAAGAAATAGAGAGATTTAGTGTTATATATATATACACATATGCACATATATATACACACATATATACGTATATGCATCTGTCTGTGTGTGTTAATATCGGCTACAAAAGGTTTGGCGTGATACTGTAATACTGTAATGCAGATTGTCGGATTGTCCATCATTTTGAGACATTGTAATGAAGACTAAAGATACTTTAGCTACAGAAGATTTTTGCCATTGATGCAGATTTAAATCTGACATTTTTAGTACTTCAGTCCATACACTTCTACCCATCGTGCTGCTTCCATATGCACCTGTATTTATATTTTGATTAAAATATGTATACAAGACCATCATAAAATTCCTCACAATAAAGAACTCATCTAGAATTCACTAAATTAAACCATTCTACTATCTATAGAATAAGGATTTGATTTGAAACCTTGAGTATCATGTGACATTTCTTTTAGCTCGCTAACGTTCCAGTTGATGATTTTTAGTTATTGCACAGCTCTGAAAGCCCTGGGACAAGATTGTATTTCGCTCTCAAACATTTGTTCTCAATATTAAAAGCTGCCGCCTATGGTGATATCAAGTTGGACTTTGACAGCAGTTCTATGATACATGACTTTCTGAGTCAGCTTATTGATTTTACAACGATCATTAACATGTAGGATTGTTTCAGTGTATTTGTATAAAAAAAAATATGTGATGGTCCATTAAGGGAGAAATGTGACTACAGTATGTGTGTGCATGGGCAAGAGAAATATATCTTGCGTGGTCTAGAAAAATTATCCAAGTAAAACATTTAAAAAAGCCACAGAATAAATTTATGTTGTGTTAACATACAATTATCTTTTGGTAATTATCCCATATATTTTCCTTTTTTTAATCTTGTTTTTTTTCCAACAGTCAGGAACAAGATGAGCTACAGAGCTATGGCCTGCATTAAGATTCAGAAGACTGTCCGCATGTGGTTGTGTAAGAAGAAACATAAGCCACGGTGCGTCTCTCTGTGTTCTCTGTATCCATTTCCTGACACTGGGACAAAATGGACACGCATAAACACAAACACAACACTGGTCCTCGCTCTGTTCCCTTAACCTCTGTGTTCTTTGTGTTTGAGCTTTTTGTATCATTCGTAAGTTAACAACTTCACAGAATCTAAAGCCAGGTTTACAACCTTTTTTGGCCTGTGAGCCCTACTGATATCACAAACATCTACCGCACCCAGAGTCAAATCTTTTTCACTTATGATCACAGTTGTTAGCAGTACACAATAACAAATAGTTCCATATGCTGTATATTATTTGATTTAGCGAAATAAAAAATTATTATCGGATTGGATATTTTTTGGATTGGTTTAAAAACTTATATGTACATAAGAACAAAAGGAAATAAAACTCCTTGTCATTGTGACACTGTGACTCACACCACTGCACGTAACGAAACGTCACCTCTGTATTTACACCAAAGTGAACAGTGAGCAGCTTTAAGCGTTCAAGAAGCAATGAGTGGGGATGGTGCCTTGCTCAGTGGACCTCAGTCATAACCTGGCAGTTGTGGATTTGAACTTGGAACTCTCCATAACCCAGTCCGGTTCCTTAGCCACCAGGCCACCACTGCCCCAGAACAATAATTATAAAACATTGTGGGTGTCAGCATATTACATTTACTGTTTGGATCATTAGTTGTAGAGAATTAAATTAAACGTAAAATAAATTAAATGTTTTAAAGCACAGTCTGGCACCGTGAAGAGACATGAGAGGTGTAGAATAAGTGCTGCTAAATGTGCTTCGTATCCAAAGGCAATTTGTTCTCATTTCACTATAGTTAACCTTCACTCTAGACATTTCTTGTGCTCTGAAGATAAAGTTGCCATTTTTTTTATCTCTAATTTCCTTTCTCTTACTTCACAGCATTGATGGAATGGTGAAGGTCCGAAATCTAAAGAAACGAATGGAGCGATTCAATGAGGTGGTGAATGGATTGAAGGAGGGCAAACTAGAGATGGCTAAACAAGTCCAAGAGTTGGCCTCTGCCATAGATGCACTATTAGCCAAGATAAAGGTAGGTCAGCGCTGTAAACATTTATGGGTAAAGCACCGCTGTCTGTGCCAGACACAGATCTACTCCAGCTGATTACAATCATTTGTGTGTAATCTAACAAATTTACATAAAGTCAATGTATTTAATCATCTCATAATGAAAATTCAGAGCTAGTTGAAGATGAAACTATACTCTTCTTTTCCTAATTACATTTAGTTCTGTTACTTTATCAAACTGCTTTAGTAAAATCCCAGCCTTCCCTGTGCAATAACAACCGGTTTCATTTTACCTTCCAGCAAATCATCACAAAAGTCACCTGACACTCAGACATCCATACCAGCTTCTTCTCTGATTATTCTGATTATCAACAGGCATTATCATATGAATCTAATTATCACCGAAATGGTTCCTCTGCGTTTTATCAAGATTGACACTGATGCACCTGTGACCTGATCCCCGTCTCCCTCCTCTGTCACAAACATAAACTCCTTCACTCTGAGTGCAATTGTCTTTTAGCTTATTATCCGCCGCTGTGTGGAGTATAATGGCACAGTGAGTGGAAGGTAACGGCTGTTATTGGTATCACTGAGTGAATATTCATGAGATGTCAAAGTCACTGTCATGTCCCTGCATAAGAGAGGAGGATGTTGTTGCCCTTCCAGCCTTTGGTTCTCCCATGAATCTTTGTTAAACGGTGACCTTCTCTCCCCGATGTGATGGCTTACAAAAAACAATAAAATCACTCTTACCAATGTAAAAAGTCAATCCAAGTTTTCACATTTGATCTCTCTCTAACTCCTCTGTCCGCTAGGCCACAATAATGACCCGGAAAGAGATCGACGCGGAGTACCAGGCGCTTGTGAAACGCTCAGAGCAACTGCTTTCGTCCATGCAAAAGAAGAGGCAAGAAGAGGAGGAGAGCGAGAGACTGAAGCACATTGAGGAAGAAATGGAGAAAGAGAAGAAGAGGAGGGATGAGGAAGACCAAAGGCGCAAACAGGAAGAAGAGGACAGAAGGCTGTGAGTGATTGACTGAGGTGGGGGGGGTTAAAAGATGTCTGGTCATTTAATGTTGCAATCTTTCCCCTGGACCATTTCAGAAAAGCAGAGATGGAGGTGAAGC